>OU898285.1:78428767-78718980 GCA_918026665.1 Diabrotica balteata
TAATCGAATACAGACAAAGATAAATGAAAAACTAACACAATGTATACTATTACAAAGCGGAGTCAGACAGGGTGACTCGTTAAGCCCACTTCTCATAAATATAATAATAGACGAAATATTACAAGCAGTACGTAAAGGTTATAGCTACAGAATGGGGAACAAAGAAATTCAAATATTATGTTATGCAGACGACGCCGCATTAATCGCCGAGATAGAAGACGAGCTCCAAAGATTAACACATATCTTCAATACAACAGCTAAGAAATACAATATGAAAATATCAGCAGAAAAAACTAAATGTATGACAACATCTAAATACCCACTACGGTGTAAAACCGAAATTGATGGGAAAATAATAAAGCAGGAAGCAAGGTTTAGATATATGGGAATAGATATCACTAGTTACGGAGATGAAGAAGAAGTACGACAACAAAGCTTAAAAGCAAGTAAAGTGGCGAGATCTCTTAAGGACACAATCTGAAAGAACGACCATCTAAGAAAATACACAAAAACAAGAATCTATAAAGCAGCAATTAAACCTATATTAACATACACGACGGAGACAAGACCTAACACATCTAAAACGGGACGACTACTAGAAATAATAGAGATGAAAATACTCCGACGAATATTAGGCAAAAGTCTGTTGGATAGGGAGAGAAGCGAAAACATGAGAAGAGCATGCAATGTCCAGACATAAATGGATGGATGACAAAACGAAAACAGGAGCGGAACAAACACATGAGTAGAAGAGCAGAGGATAGAATAGTGCGAATAGCACGAGATAAGCCACCAAATGGACGAAGAAATATTGGCAGACCAAGAAAAAGATGGTGCGACAATTTTAACAATTTAGGAGGCTAATATTAAAAAAAACAGGCCTTAGAGAAGAAAGAGAAAGAAAAAGAACTTTTTTTGGATATTCTGTATCATTTATATATCTGAATTACCGACCAATGTCGCACTAAAAAACCACCCTGTATATATAATACTATAGGTGATACAATACAGCTTATTGCTATATTACTCATCTTTAATTTTACGAAACTGTGTTCATATAGGGTTTTAAGCGCAAGCCCTTTCGTTCCTAGGTGTAAACTCCAAGTATCTGTGGAAGTAAAAAGGTTTTAAGTAGTCCTATAAAACATAAAGTGAAGGCTTACTTGCATACGACATAAGGGGTATTGTTCTGTAGTTGCTACAGTATGGATTACAGAGGGTTCTTTTTATGTGGTGGTACGTAAGTTGCATTAATTTTGGCCAGTTGCTATATTGCTAAATCATAAACACATCGTTTACAGAGTGTGTCGATACCTATTTCGTTTATTGCTTTATTTTTTTTGTTGTACTAGCCTCACTATTCTTTCCACTTTCGCACATAGAATTGAAGGTTCTATGTGTCTTTTAGTAAAATATTGATTGTAAATTCACGGTTCCATCAGTACCAAGCTAAATTTCTTCGTATTATTATCTTCAGCATTCTCGCTATAGTATGTGATTGTTTCGCGGTTATTTATTATAGATTGTGTTCATGCTTTAAATTCTCTAGAACAAAACACTTTTTTATAAAGTTTACGTGGTGTATTTTAAGTTCTTCGCATACAGTTTTAATATGGCCATGTTGGTCTTCTTTACACGCCTTTTGTATATCGTTCTCTAGGATTTTCCTAGTTTTTGGAAATACTGTTTTTGTGAAAATTTATTATCTACGAAAGTATAGTAGGTAAATTTCCGTTATACAGTATTTCTTGTTGATTGTTATTGGTTTTATGTTTTCACTTACACTAGATAAAATCTAGGTTTTAATAATTTCTCAGGTTCAGTTTAAATCATTGACGATTAGTAGCAGCTAATAGTTTTTGTTGAAAAACTGTTTTTATAATGTTTCCAAATCAAGCATGGTAAAGAGATTTTAAAATTAATGCCTAATATCAACAAAAAACATAATTTATAAAAATAAGATATACAAAATTGATATCCGATTTCTAAATTATCTGTTTGAATTTAACTGTTGCTCCTGAACAATAAAATATAAGACCGCTTATTGGAAATTCGCAATTTTTTCTTTAAATCAAGTTTCCATTTTCTCCGTTTTTCACGCATTTAAATTGGATCAAGATTATACCACTTTAACCACTAAATTTTCTTTTAAGTCTATAGCCTAAACGTTTCCAGTGATTTGACTTGTAATTTTCTTTTGAATGTATGACTTTTCAGATAAGATTTCTGCATTACTTGGAAATATAAATTAGAGAAAGTCACTCTTAAATGTAATTGTTGCTAGAGGGTATAAAAAATAGAAAGCACAAAAACTGATTGCTGGAATTGGATATTCAAAGATAACAAAATTTTTTACAACTGACTTGCCTTTTTACTCCCACATTAAAGCATATCATAATGAAAGTTATAATTAAAAATTTAAAAAAAAACTGTCCTACTCCACTAGTAAAATTTTAAAGTAAATAAAAAAGTATCATACCTTTATTTTATAGGTTTGCCTATAGTTTCACTTAAAATTAAATATTTTATAACTGTATTGTCAAAAATCAGGAAATGCATCAACCAAGCAGCAGAAGTGTTAATTGGAAAGCGGAAAATTAACTCGAGGGCGATAAACCACACCAAACCGTGGTTTTATCAAGAGGTAAAAGAATTCTCTGAATTAAAACGCATATGCTACCTGAGATATAAAAGCACACAATCGGAAGAAGCTCTCGCAGAATATGTCCAAGTAAAAACTGAAGTAAACGCTAGAATAAAATCAATCAAAAGAGAACATTGGGCTAAATTCACCAGCGACATGGAGTATGACCTACATAGAAAATGCTTCGGAACAGGAAAAACTCAGTTAACGAGTTCGTGTAGACCAAGGGAGTACCTATAGAGACATGGCAACAGCATTTTAAAGAGCTATATGATGCTGAAGAAACGCTGAATATAAACGAATACAAAGCAAATATAAGTGCTACAATCAATGACAAAGAGGTAGGGTAGAAGCAAAGATCAAGAAGCTAAAAAACAAAAAATCGCCTGGAACAGATGGTATACCCAATGAACTCTTAAAATATGGAGGCCCTGAACGTGCAAGTAAATTGTCACAACTATTGAACAAAATCTTAAACGACACAAAAACACCAGAGGAATGGCATAAGAGCATCACAATCCCCATATTTAAAAAACGACAAAAAACTTGCTCACAAAACTACAGAGAAATAACCCTCTTAAATACGATGAAACTTTTCACGTTCGACATGCCAGCGTATATTTGCTTCATTGAACTGACGAAGGCGTTTGACAGGGTTTGCCTAAGAGACATTCTAAATATATTAATAGAAATAAAACACCGAACAACATAACAAAGATAGTCCATAACCTAAATAACAACAATGTAAACAAAGTAAGAGCAAGGAACCCATTCACTGAAAATATTCACACCGAGAGGAATTAGACAAGACGACAGTTTAAGCCCCTTCTTGTTTAACCTACTCATGGGCAAAAATATAAATAAAAATATAAACAAAATAACAAAATAACATCTCTCAATCTCGGATACAGAATGGGCAACAAAAGAATTGGTATGGTATGTTATGCAGATAATGCAGCAATTATTGCCGACTCAGAAGATGATCTTCAGAGACAGCTCTTTCAGTTCTTTTAAATAAGCCGCCAAATAAACATGACCATTTCTACCAACAAAACTAAATGTATGACAATAGCAAAAGATCTGTTCAGATGTAACTTAGTGGTTGAGAACAACCCCATAGAACAGGTGATGCAATTCAGATATCTGGGCATAGATATATCAACCACACTACCCAATAAAGAATCTAAGGAGTCAGATCAACAAAGCACCCGCATTGTCAGGATGTCTGCGGGAGATAATCGGTCAAATCCGTATATGCGCGCAGATAGTAAAATTAGAATCTACAAGACTTGCATACGACCGATCATGACATATGGCATAGAAGTGCGCGAATATACCAACAAAACGAAACAGATGTTAAGGGTTGCCGAAAAAAACCCTTAAGAACAATAGTGGGCAAAACAAGAAGATACAGGGTGAGAAACACAAACGTTAGAGAGCAGTGCAAAATTCAAGATATTGTAAGATGGGGAAGGCAGCGTAAGAGGATGTGGTACAATCATATAAGACGTATGGATGAGAATAGACTCCCAAACATTGCCCTAGACAACAACCCGCCCGTTTCAAGACCTCCCGGTAGACCACCTAAAAAATGGAGGGATAGTTGGCAATCTACCTCCCAGGAATTAAACAGATCGAAAGATTTCCAAGAAGTAGAAGAAAAAGAAAAAGATAACTGTATTTGATAAAAGGAAATTTAGACTGGATTGCACAAGGTCCAATAAAATTGAAGCAAAATTACGTTAGTTAAAATATTAAAGATCTAGACTTGGTAACGCAAAATCTTGTTGAAAAAAACTATTTGACATTTAATAAACCCGAAAACCAGCCATAGCTGCTCAAAAAATTTAAAAAATACAAAATATAAATAGACGCAAAGAAAAATTACATGGCTACGAAGAGTAAAATATGCAAAAACAGACTTTAATATAGAGAGTGGAACATTCAAATTAAATAATAAATAAATGGGAGCATGTTCGATAAAACGCTTGGACATGTTAAATATCATTTTTAGTTGCGCAGTTTTTACAATATAAGCAATCTCTGGTATAAGCAATCCCCCACTTACTGACCAACAGCTTCGGGTGGAAGAGTCGGTAAGTGGAAGGGCACCTTCTTGTCCTAGAAATGGAAAATCATTTCTAATGGCAAACGAACCAGACACGGTTAACGGCGTGGAGGTGCATAAGGCAACGGGAAACCAATGCATTAAAAGCTCATAGAGCATCTCTAGTTAATCATCATGACTAACAATACAACCAAATCAGGAGAGGAGTTAGGCAGGGATGTATTATGTCCCCATTACTATTTAATGTATAGTGAAGCCATTTTTGAAGAAGCATTACTATCTCAAAGTAAAGGAATAATAATTGTTGGAATATCTATAAACAACATAAAATATGCAGATGACACCGTGATTATGGCAAGCTTTGCCGAACAACTCTAATTACTGCTAAACAAAACAAACAGTTTTTGAACTAACAAATAACAAAGAAAACAAACATACATTTGGGAAATGTACTAATAGAAAGGGTTGATAAATACAAATACCTAGGAACCTGGATTTTAGACAATAATGATCAAACAACCGAAATAAGAGCTAGGATAGAAATAGCAATAAATGCGTTTGAAAAAATGAAAACAATTATCTGTAACAAAGATCTTAGATTAGAACTGAGAGTAAGAGCTTTGAGATGCTACGTGTTTTCGATACTGCAATATGGACTTAAAACCTGGACATTGAAGCAAGAACCCATAAATAAGTTGCAGCCCTTTGAAATGTGGTGTTACAGGAGGATGCTTAGAATAGCATGGACAAAGAAGAAAACTAACACGGAAGTATTGCGAGAAATGGGCAAAGAATGCGAAAAAATAAACACAATAAAAATAAGAAAGTTACAATATTTGGAACACATAATGAGGGGACAGCGATATGAACTGCTAAGGCTGATAATACGGGGAAAGATAAGAGGAGGAAGGAGTATAGGAGAAAGGAGTCGAAGAATTTAAGGGACTGGTTTAAATACAGTTCTATAGAACTCTTCAGAGCAGCAGTAAATAAAGTAAAGATGGTGATGATGCTATCCAACCTCCGATTGGGAGACGGCACTTAAAGTAGAAGAATTTTTTACAATAAAAACTTATCATACAGAGTATGTCACGCAACAGTGTCTAACACCAGCTAATAATATTTTAACTACAACACCATGTACATTATTTAATTTTGAAATTCTCAGAAGATTCTAGAGATATGATTATGTACTATATCCTATACGTATTTTTAACGGTTTCAGAAATATATCAAAAATAATTATTCTTATTAAGTCATAATTCTTCTTGATTGAGTATATAAAAAACATTAATGTGAATATACTATATTTTCAAAATGTTCAACGCCAACGTATTAGCAACATCCTAAACTTAAAAAAAATTCTACAAAGGATACGAAATAAAATAAAATGTAACACTTTAACTGGCCTATAATAGCTTCTGTAAATTTGATATTCCATATGCCTTACATAACATACTTATTAAATAGAAATATGAAATAAACAAGCTTTTAAGTAGTTAAGTTAAAGTTCAGATCTCGTTGAAAAGGGTTACTAACCCTTGCGGAAAAATAACCTCAAGGTATAAGATTCAAACGTGATCCTGTTCAACTTTTACCGTATCGGGCGCGTATTACAAATATTTGTCAAACAAGTGGTTCAGAATAAATGGTTCTATGGGCATGGTATCGTTGCCGGCCTTTATTTAATAACGTTCGAAAAGTAAACTATGTGTAACATGAATAAACAGGATTAAGCAAAGTAAAACGGGAAGAGTAGATTCTGGAATCGAAACAGTATTTGTTTATTTAAAGTAGTCCTTTTTGCTCGAAAAATGAAATAATACGATGGTTATCGTGATTCTGACATCGCTAGTATTTACTCAGGATGTCGCCAAAAAGGTGCACTATTATAGTTGAATATTAGAGTGAATAGAAGGGAGAATAATATAAAAAAAAATACAATAAAATACAGAGCACGATTGAAATGTCAAGTCTCCCAATACTACTACAATTTCTTATCAAATAAACTAGTTGGACTAGGAACATTCTCAATTTAGTTTTGAGTATGTGAATACTATTTTACTTTTTAATATAGATTGGCACACATTTGTAATATTATAAAGAATTTGCTATATCTGAACTGTTCTCAAAATTAGTTGTGGATCATCATCAATCAGCCAATCGCGTCCACTGCTCGACATAGGCCTCCCTAAGTTGTTTCTAGTGTTCTCTACACTGGGCCGCTTGTAGCCAGTTTCCCGCTACAAGCTATCATCATAGCTATTCGAACTTTTGAGACGGCTGTTCTGAAAATTTCATTTGATGTACATCCGTATCACTCTCTCAGGTTGCGCAGCTATGACATTTTACGCCTCCCTATGCTTCTTTTTCTTGGATCTTTCCCTGCATAATCAGTTAGAGCAAGGTGTATTTATCTCCACGTGTAATATGTCCAAAATATTTCAATTTTCTTGTTTTAATTGTATTTAAAATTCCTATTTTTTTATTTATCCTTCTCCGAACCTCTTTGTTTGTGACGTGTTCTGTCCACGATATTTTCAGAATTTTTCTATACACCCAAAGCTCAAATGATTCCAGTTCTTTCATTGATGTCGCATTCAAGGTCCAAGATTCCATTCCATAAAACAAAGTCGAAAAAACAAGCACGTCGCCAATCTAACTCTTAGTTCCATTTTAAATCCCTTGTACATAGCACTCTTCTCATTTTGTTGAAATTTCCTCTAGCTTTTTCTATTCTGAGTTTTGATCTCCTGAATGCAATCATTTGTGGAGTCAATCCTTATTCCCAGATATGCATATTTGTCTAATTGTTCAACGTTGGTTGTATTTATTAGAAGATTCTCGTTATTTTTTTGAGTTTTCGATATTCTCATAAATTTCATCTTCTTGACGTTATTGGTTGACTGTACTCAAGTAAGTACTAAGAGCTAACCACCAAAGATCCTATCACCCAGTACAATTTTTCTACTCCAACACAATTTTAAGTTTACAAAATCCATATTCAAATTACCACAGCAAAAAAGGGAGATGAAGAAGCGAAAGCCTAAAAGAGGTCGTCATAACGCATTCTATATATCTAAGAGATGTATATTCAACTAGATAGCGTGGTGTAATTGCAAAATTTAAAGGACCAAATCATTTTTTTACGCAATTTCTGAAGCGAAAATGGTCAATTTAGGCCCTTTACCTGTGGCATTAAACCGAGAATGGATTACAACTGCATTAAATGCACAGTAAGGGATGACGCAGAGCACTGCATCATCCTTACTGTGCATACGTAGATGTAGCGTTTTTGCAACCCAGACACAAGCAATGATAACAAGACTAGGAGATGTAACGCCAGATAATATAATTTAAGTAGCTAGGCAAAATATTAAAAATATTAATTTTGTAGTGGACCTAATTACGAAAATTAAAAAAAAAAATGAAACGCTAGAGAGATCTAATATTTTAATAGCTTTTAACTCCATTTATTATATTTTGATCTGTAATTAAACCTAATATTATATATACTTACAAATCTTTGAAAATTTCACCGGTTATTTACACCTATGTTTTTCTTAATTTTGTTTTTCAAACAACTTAATATCCTTATACTTCAAATGCTGATACTTTGCACTAGTTTCTCCCCTTTGTGCCTGTTCAATGTCATAGGCACCATTTTGTCCTGTATTTTGGGAAATCGGCCCCGAAGATGGATGAACCAAAATCTTGGTTAATGGCATAAGGATGTAGAAGGCAAAGAAAAACACTACATTAAATGTCACTATGGATATTCCTAGTACTATCATCATGGTGTTAGTAACCAACAAGAGCATTACTGATTATGACCCTCGGAAGCCAAGATCCGGTAGAAAACGAAAAAACAAGGCCACTAGATTAATTCCTTGTCAGAGAAACAAAAGCAAAAGAATAAAACTGTCCAATACTAGAATAATAGAACTAGTAATGTTCAGATCATGTTCCAGCCTGGTAAGATGCACAATATTAGTCAAGAAATGAACAGGTTATATATCAATATACTGGGTATCAGTGAAGCCAGATGGCTCAAATCAGGTTGTTTCTCAACAGATAAAGCCACAATATATTACTCCGATGACAAGGGTAACCAATACAAAGACATTATGGTAGTAATACTTAATAAAAATAATTAATACAGCAGTGGAAGCCTTTTTTAAATATCAGAACGAGTGATGATATTAAAGTTAGTGGTATATCACGCCAAACTGAAGTTAATACAAGGATATGCTCCTATGACGAATTTGTATGAAGAAAGAAGTGGAAATAAAAAGATGCAAAGTAGAAAGTGTGTAGGAAACTTTAGAAAACTATCAACTAATATGAGAAATTGAAAAGAGCAGAACTTAATTATTAAAAACCCATTTTTCAAGCTACCAAGTAGACATATTAAAAGTATACATAGCGATTGCCTGTGAGTTCATCGAAGAAAGTAGTTAGGAGCCAAATAGACAACATTGCGATAAATGAAAGATACCTTAATGCTGTTAAAGCTTTGAAACCATATCCAAGAGTAGACGTAGCCTCAGAACACAACCTTTGCTCTTAATGACAATGATATTGACGAGGATTGGTATGGACTAAAACATTGCCTACTGGAACCCTGTAAAAAATACTAAATAATATGTTTTATTGACTACAATAAGGCATTAAATAAAGTACCATACAAACAACATCGAATGATTGTCATAAAATCAAAAAAGATAGACTAGGATCATATCGAATTTATACTTAGCCAGAAAGTAGCAAGAAAAAGTACGTGTTAATAAACAGCTATTAGAGAAAACTGAAATTAGACGTAGGGTGAGATAGCGATACGTATTGTCGCCAATTATTTCCAATGCATACTCGCTATAACTTTCGTCTGAAGATGTTAAAGAAATCTAACGAAATAGAATGAAATCGGTAATAAGAGTACACTTTGGCTTTTAATATTCAGCTGCTAACCAAATGAACCACGTTTTTAACACACACACACACACATATATATATATATATATATATATATATATATATATATATATATATATATATATATATAGTATACTGGTAAGGTTGATTGGGTTAGCAGCTGAATAATGAAAGCCAAAGTGTGCTCTTTTCAACGATTTCGTTATATTTCCTTAAATTTCTTTAACATTTTCAGACGAATGCTACAATATGTTACAAAATCGTGAAATTGTGTATTTTACATAAGATGTAGTGAACACTGACTTGTGTGACGTTACAGGCAAAAGTGGTATTTGAAAGTTCCATGTTGAAAAACTTTTTTGAAGATTTTTTATAGCAAAAAAAGGAATAAGTTGTATGTGTTATATGGTGGCTTTGAAACTCAAACAATACAAGTGCATTTTTGTTTTTTTCCTCCAGTGTGCAAGTACAATACAAATATTAAAAAACGTTGAACATTTAAGAAACAAACAGTTAAAACACAACTACATATCACATGTCTAGTCAACTAATGCACAAGGAGGTGGAAAGATGATGGTATTCTTGACTGTTGATTTAAATATAAGTTATGATTTTTGAGGATGCAGTCAGTCTATTTGGCCCACAAGACAAAGAAAACTCTTTGACTTACTGATAAAGAGTAAATAAATCGTTGGCTTACTCAATAAATTAATTTTTAGTACTGCAAACTCACCAACCTCCATCACATTGATCGACAATACCAACAATAAAAAACAAATCACAGTAAAAATGGCAAATCAAGAAATAAACAATAGCCTGACAGTTAACACCTTAATACCAATAACACCACAAACTTTTGGATCTTTACCTTATATTCCATTCTTAACACCAAAACTTCTCAAAATTTTTAAAGGATTAGAAAACATAAAAATTGCCACCAGAAATGTTAAAACCATAGCACATTTATACACTAAAACTAAAGATCCTTTAACAACTGATGAAAGTTCTAGAGTAGTGTACCTTGCTCAGACTGTGATAAAGTTTATATAGGAGAAACTTCTCGAACGTTACACAGCAGAATTATTTCTCATAAAAGTGATGTAAAAACTAAGAAATCACAAGCTTGTGCATTAGCTGAACACTCCATCAATCTAAATCACACATTTAATTTTTCACAGGCTTCAATTCTAGAGAGGCAGAAACATGAACAGAAACGTTTATTTTTAGAAATGACACATATACAAAAAAATAAAAAATGTGTAAATAGAAGATCAGATATTGACAAATTAAGTAACATTTATTATTACATATTAACATATTAATAAATACCGTCAAAATCTCATTTTCTATTGACATTCTACATTAAAAATTCATATGTGCTTAAGCCAAACTGCTGACTGGATTAATTTATATTTTTTATAGACAATTAAATAAATTATAATAAAAACTATTGTTACTGGTTTTGCTTTCTACGTAAAATAACTGTATTTTCATTCATATATGTCCATTAATCAAACCATGACAATGACATATATAGGATAATGTAGCTATTTTTAATAAAAAAAATTTAATATATTTATAATGGTTTGTTTTGTAGAGTACAATATTAACAACTGTAATCTCACGACTAGTAAGTAAGACAATTAACAATTTTAACTAGTTAATTTATATTTCTTTTTATAGATGTCTTGAAAAAGAATTAAATAAAATTCGAAAGCTTGACAGTAAGTCAAAGAGTTTTCTTTGTCTTGTGGGCCAAATAGACTGACTGCATCCTCAAAAATCATAACTTAACATAAAATATATATATATAAGAAATGCAAGGTATTTTTACTAAAATCGCTGACAGATGTTTCCATATTGCATTAATGAAGACACTTTTGTCTATATCCAGTTTTTTCTGAAACTGGTATCTCGCTTGAATTTATTGTAATATTGGATATTTGATGTATTTACTGTACGTCATGCAATATCACTTCCAGTCTGATACTCTCAACTCCCTAATAAGAAGATAGCCAATATTTTGATATTCTTGTCTGGCATTTTAAGGATATCATATTGTCCTTCTCGACAACAATATTAAACTCTTAAGATCGATAAGTCAATGTTCTGTAAGAAAGAGTAGTGAGTTTATTAATTTGTATATTGGAATTTGGAGCATTTTGTAAAAATTCATTTTTCGATAGTTAATTTTGGGAAGGAATTCATCTTATAATAGGTTTTGTTTTCTTTTCGATACCAACTAGAAGCTTAATTTCAAACTTAAGTTTTTTCCGTCGCCTTTTTGGCATAGTGTCCTCTACTTTTTATTAAATTTAGAATAATAACATTTTTGGATAATTTTTCGTTTTATACTGGAGTGATTTGCCATTTTCATACACGTACTTTAATTATTGAAGCACTACATAATACACAATTACATTATTTATATTTGGACTTTTTGATAGTTTAACATTAAATGCAAAAGTGGTATTTGACCCTAAATACATCTGCCAGGTATATCAAAATACAAGTGGGTCAGGCCATCTTTGGTTGTATTTTTGTTCTTTTTCCAAGATTAGTAAATTTTCAAAATCAAAATAATGGTTATATTTTAAAGAATACTTGGCTAAGATTGTAGTGTTTAATTTGTTGGTTTGTACAGTATGTTTGTGATCAACAACTCTTATTTGTAGATATTGGTGTGTTTGCCCAATATATGTCACTTCAACTTATTTTATTAACAACATCGGACTGATGGCTTTTATTTACGTTGGGTTTAAATTTTGAAAAATATTTTCCTGGTGTTATTAACGATTTATGTCCAACATTGATGTCATATTTAGCCATTATGTTCGACATTTGTTCAGAGAATTCTTTATTATATGGTAAGGATATACAATATTTGTTTGATTAAGTGACATTACTATTATTATTTCTACGTATAATGTGGGTTGGTTTTGAATTGGTATCGGAATTAGATTGATTTCTGACAATGCAACCTCTTTTTATAATTAGGTGGTTGTAAAATTCTAGTAAATAATTTTTTTTCTTTATAGATTTTGGATATTTTTAACTCTTTTAATGGTAATGGTATTGTGGGCTAGATGAGTTAATTGGTCTATCAGTAAGACTGCATACAATACTTCGTTTATAAGTTATAGGTACGTTGCCGTTGGTATTAAAATTTAGATATCTTCCGGAACAAACATCTTTTGTAAACCATTTAGTCGGTTATTTTTGTTATACTCTAAACTTATATCAAGAAAAGTCGTTTTGTTGTTTTTTTTTCTGGTTCATAAGTAAATTGGCTTGTTGGAATTATTGGAAGCTGCAACACTGTAAAATGTAGCTGATAAATGATAAAAAACTTCAAAAGGTACGAGAACAGTAGTACAAAGTAACAAAAAAGTACAATGTTAGCAGTCCTATGGAAAGAGTAGCAATCGAGATTGCAGATCCATTTCCAGAAACTAGTGATGGAAATAAATATATCCTGGTAGTCATGAATTATTTTATGAAATGGACTGAGGCCTATGGGATACCAAATCAGGAAGCTGCTACCATTGCAGAGGTACTTGTTAAAGAATTCTTCAGCCGATTTGGTATTTCCTTAAAAATCCACTCCGATTAAGGGCGAAACTTCCAAAACGTTTGTAAATTTATTGATGTTAATAAGACCAGAATAAGACGTGTATCCTTAATCAGATGAAATGGTCGACCCCGAATTGTGTTTACCGATTGTTAACCAAACAATGGGTAAAAACCAATTCAAAATTGTATCAAAATATCAAAGCGATTGGAACCATCACATTCATTGATCCTCACTGGTCTACCGCTCAACCGTGAATAAAACTACAGGCCAGACTCCGACCTGCTTGATGTTAGGTCGTAAAGTTCGTTTGCTCTGTGACCTAGAGTTTGGCTCAGACCTTTCAAAGAACATGTTGCAAGCGAAGAATATGTCTACTGCCTCAAGTTACGAATGAACAACATTTATAGACTTGCCCGACACATCCAGTTAGCCATTGACAGAATGAAAGACCAATATGATTCTCGATGCTAGAATAGTTTAAGGAATAGAAAGTTTTGAAGTAGGTGATCTTGTTTGGCTTTATAATCCACAACGTCGTCGAGGCTTATTTCCTAAACTGCAAAGACAGTGAGAAGGTCCATATAAAATAAAAAAAGGATAACTGACGTAATTTACCCAAATTAGGAGTTGCAGAAATTTAAACCAAAAGTAGTTTACATAAATCGTCTTGCACTTTAGGCTGCCTCAAATAAAACAGAAAAAGCACGAACCCTTTAACATGAGATTAAAGGTGACCAGCGGCCAAGCTTTAATGAATTTATGTCAATAAATTAGGATCTATTTAGTCTTTCGCATAACGTCTTTCTAGTCCACTGTGTCGCCAAAGACCTTGCGATGACTAAAGGAATCTCGTCCGTATTCTATAAGAAGTCCGGTCATTTGGATGATATTTAAAAAAATTAGCAGCCTAAAGTTGGAAGAGTACTGAGATTAAAAGATGGTCCTCGATCTTTGCTGTATACGATGACCAGGAAGTCGTATACAGACAAAGGAAGATACGAGGATATATAATGACGTGCTCTAACTAATTTAAAGAAAAGCGTGTGCAATTATGGCATCAAGAATTTGGCCTTACCCAAGGTAGGCCATGCACTAGAAAATGTGGATTGGAAGATTGTCAGAATGCTTAAAATGTTCTTCCGAGAAACCGGCGTACAAATTACTGTGTGTTGCATTAACCCAAAGAAATCGTGTCCTTTAAAGTCAGTAGATTGTTATTTCTTCTTGAAGGGTTCATGCAGAGCTGGAGAGTCCTGTAGATTCCGACATTCTGAGCCTACATATAGAGTTGCTAATTGGGAGGCTCAAATCTAAGAGGGGAGCAGCGTAACGAATAAGCTTATACGAGCTAGAATAGAGGTTGACTATTTCAGATTATTCTAGCACATAATAACTTGTATATATAAGCTGCGCTGATATTAATTTAATTAGTTAATAAGATATTATCGTACTTTCAATTTATAAATAAGTATATTTAGATAAATTAGAACCGCTTGTTTTATTGGAAAACGCTATAATAATTATAAAAAATTGTAGTTAATGTTCATTCTATAGTATTCTTCTAAAGCAATTCAAAAACAAAATTTGTTTAATTTTTAATAAATGTTTAATTACTCATTATAAATATTTACGATCGTTGTTTATGTCTATTTTTTAATAATTCTAAAAAAGTATTGTTTTATTTTTTGTCTAAAATTCTTCATTTTTTGTTTCAGACTGGATTGTTGAACACAGAAATGATTGGTGTAAGTAAATCGTTTATTGTATGTTTTTGCTAATATTCTCGATTGTGGTCAGTATTATACAAAATATCTAAAATAGTTTTAGAACCACATTTATTATTTTCTTATGGTATTTTGTATGATTACCTATGTTTAATGAGAACTGATCACCACTTTAGTTTAAAATACGTTTATTTTGACGTTTAAATTTCCAGTTTTAACTAAAATTTTGATCAATTCTCTTTAAAGGCAGTGATTTTTTAACGCTTAATTCTGGTCACAGCTTACCAATTATTAACTCTTCTTGGAATTGATGTCCTTTTATTTTGTCTAACAACTACGCACTATAGCTAACGTACAATACACCACTATGCTCTGCTTTTACACTAGTTAACACTTTACAATATTTCAGATGGTTTTCTGCGTTTCACTCGTCTTTCTAACCCAGTATTACTGAGGAGTTGGATCACTTCGATATTTAAATGACTATAGTTGTTCGTGACGACCTTCTTATTAACTGACTACTACCCAATTGAATCAGGTGTACCCCGAGGCAGTGTTCTTGGACCTGTGCCTTACCTACTATACACCATGGATTTCCCTGAAATACACTTAAAGACAGTAGGTACATTCGCGGATAATACTGTAATAATAGCATCACATCAAAATGTAGCCATTGCTACAAAAAAAACCTACAAAATTGTCTCGCCAAGATTAAACTTTGGCTAAACAAATGGAAAATGAAAGCAAATGAAGCCAAATCTAAGCACGTTACCTTTATAATGAAAAGCGATACGTGCCCACCGGTT
Organism: Diabrotica balteata; assembly: GCA_918026665.1. Taxonomy (NCBI): domain Eukaryota; kingdom Metazoa; phylum Arthropoda; class Insecta; order Coleoptera; family Chrysomelidae; genus Diabrotica; species Diabrotica balteata. The sequence continues at coordinate 78,444,516 of OU898285.1, forward strand.
ACAATGAATAGTACACAGCTTCAACAGACCAATGACTTAAAGGACCTTAAGAATATTACCCATAAAAACATAAATAACACGTTAGAATGATAAACATAAAGCCAGTGATCATGGTAGTGTGCTAGTGTGTGAGCTATACGAAACCACAGATAAAGTGCGTAGCCTAAAAAGGATTCAAACTAACGGATTTAAGTAATAGATTTAGTTAGATAAGAATAATATGTACAATAGTAGTTTTGTAAACTTATATTAAAGGTATTTTGTTATTGAAGAAAAGTTTTTACTAATTGTTTGTAGCTTAGAACAGATTATAAACAAAGTGGAGATAATAAAAAAACATATTTTGTTTAGATGATTTGCCTGATTATTGCGTGGATTCTCTGGTCTTTGTTTTTGATCTTCATTTATGACTTTTCTTCTTAGGTACACGAGTCTTAGTATTTCTTCTGTCATGCACTCTTGTTTTTATTGCACTCAATGTTGTGTCTTGAGCAGTCTTTTATACATTTTTCATTCTCATCCCGCTTTCTTTAGTACTTTTCTCTTTGCTTGATGTTAACTTCATTTTTCGTTCCAGTATATTATTTATTTCTAATTTTACAGTAGCATTTAACATCTTTTCTCTATCGATAGTAACTGTATGCTTATTTGCCCTTGTAACTTTTTAATCTCAGTCTTATTTTTCCTACCAAAATATTATGATCTATTACAACATTTGCATTTGGATCTGTTTTGACTGCTAATACTGAATGCCTGTACCTTTTATGTATACATGTAAAGTCTAATTGGTTACGATCCACCCATTCAGGTATATCTGCTGGTGATGTCCATGTGTAAAGACCACTCTATGGGAGAAAATTGTGTTTGTTATTACTGGTTACTTTTCTATACTAAAAAATGTCAATATATCTCGTCTTTCATTTTATATTCACATACTGTATGATATTTTCCTGCTCTCGTTCGCCATTCTTTGCAAAGAATGCAAATGCATTCCTTACAAAGAACACTAGCTCAAACTATTAATCTTAGCGCCTAAAATAATATTGATATTTACTCTAAAACAAGGCCGAAGTGTAATAATATACATTATAGACGTACCTAAAAAATAATTAAAACATATTTTTTTTTTGGCCAATGTATGTATAGATTAATTCTTCCCACTGGGTAAGCTTAATCCTTTTTAAAATAACGAAATCGTGACACATATTATAATAATAATTTAAACAGACACTTTTAACAAAATGCATACTTTGTCAAACAAAAAATATATACACAGGACTCATTTGTTCAGTCATTGTTAAGCTTTACCATATTTCTACGTTTATTTTAATTCACGTCATTTCTAAAATAGAAAATATAGGATGTCTTAACAAATAAATAACAAACAATGACATACAGATTACCTGCGCTATAATGCTTATATTTTACCAGAGGCAAATACTTCGCCGTACTTAACAAGAGTACAATTGAAGTCATATCCTCATTGTTATAGTTAACCTGTGCACACAGTGTTTTGTGGAGAAGAGCGTAGAATAACCAGCACCGCGGCATTGGCACTACTTGAACAATTTGCAAAATTAGGCAAATTACACTGACAATTAACTACCTACCCATATCCCTGCCTTTCATTAGTAATTGAAGCACATTAGATATTTAAACAGAGAAATAAATGCGGAATCCGAAATCCGGTCTTGTTGATAAATTTATGTAACAAAAATACAGATAAAACTTTGTTTCGTGATGGACTGTGTATATTTACTCTAATTAAGAGTACATTAAAAATCCATCTAAATTTACATAATAAGTAATTAGTCCATAAAATTCCTTTCCATAACATATAGGATTAGTATCGCCGAGTAAGTTACTAATTTATTTATTTATTAATGGATAATCTATTTTACAAATTACAAAGTTTCGTTTCTAAAATGACAAGTTTTAAAACAAAAAAATTTAGGAATATATATATATATAATATATATATATATATATATATATATATATATATATATATATATATATTATATATATATATATATATATATATATAATATATATATATATAAGCGAGGTTCCTACAGCCTCTGCCGTTTCTCGCATTTCGACCGCCATCGTTTTCTGTCCATCCATTCGTCTTCTCTGATGGCTCTATCTCTCATTATGTGCCGTACATTTTCTTCCCAGGCAACTGAAGGCCTTCCCCTTCTTCTTCTTTGTTGTGGTATGTAATTTAAAGCTTTCTTTGGCCATCTATCTTCATTCATTCGTTTCACGTGACCATACCACACTAGTTGTCTCGTTTCAATTCTATCTACACTGGAATATACAGTATTTGTCCTCCTTCTAATATCTTCATTCCTGATGTGATCTTTTTTGGATATACCACACGCTCTCCTTAGAAAATCCATTTCTACTACTTCTATTCTTTTTCTATCCTTCTGCGTTATCTGCCAAACCTCTGCCCCATAAGTCATAATAGGCTCTACCAAGGTTCGATAGATTGTCAATTTCGTTTCTTGTCTAATATCTTTAGACCAAAGTAGAGAGTTTAGAATGTTTACCACTTTTTTTCCCTGCTGTGTTCTGTTTTCGATGTCTCTTTTGGTAGTGCCTTCTTTAGATATTATAGATCCGAGATATTTATATTCATTGCATGTTTTTGTGTTTCTAATTTCTAACTCTGGATCTTCTTCACCATCTCCTATTTTAAGATACTCTGTCTTTGCCATATTCATATTGAGGCCCCATTTTTCATATTCTTTCTTTAGTTTTCTAAACATGTAGTCCATGTCTTCCTCGTCATTCGCTACGACTACCTGATCATCTGCGAAAAATAAAGCTGTTAGACATTCACCACCGCCTATGTCTATTCCCATTCCGGATACTTGTTTTCTCCACTGCTCTAGCGATGATTGAATATATATTTTAAACAGGGTCGGAGACAGACAACATCCTTGTTTAAGCCCCTTGGTTATTGGAAATGATTCAGATATAAAGTTTCCTTCTTTAACGACACTTCTTGCATTTTTGTATATATTTGCGATAGCATCCACATACTCTCTACTGAGACCTACTTTCGTCAATGTATAAAATAGTTTTTTCAAAGGTACCGTATCATATGCCTTCTCTAAATCTACAAACAATAGGTGGATAGATAGATTCCTTGCCTTCCGTTTTTCGATTACCTGCAGAACGAATATATTATCAATGCACGATCTTCCTGCCCGAAATCCATTTTGTTCGTCTATGTCTTCATATTCTGATTCAATTCGTTTTTTTATTATTCGACCGTACAACCTCCCCACTGAGCTAGTTACAGTTATTCCTCTATAATTAGAGCAATTGCGTTTATCCCCTTTTTTGTATATTGAGCTGATGTATCCAACATTCCAATCATCAGCGATATTTTGTCCTTTTAAGCATTTATTAAATAGTTTAACCATCATCTCGTGTAATATTTTTGGTCCATACTTTACCAACTCAATTGGGATGTCTCCAGGTCCTGCTGCTTTACCGTTTTTCGATCTTTTGACGGCATCGCTTAACTCTCCGGTTGTTATCTCAATTATTTGTGTATGTTCAGATATTTCTTCCATTTCGATATCTTGGAATTTACGTCTATCCTCTGTCAATAAGACCTCATAATGCTGTTTCCACTGTTTCAGATCTATTAATTTAAGTTAGATTTTTCCTTTCCTTCCCTCCGGAGAAACTTTATCACCTTCCACGCTTGCCCAACTCTTGTTCCACCCATATACCTATCCACCTCTGCACATCTTCGATCCCACATCTCATTTTTACTTTTCACTACTTCTCTTTTTACATCTCGATTTAATTTCGTATATACCTTGTGATCTTCCTCCTTTCTCGTTGACATCCATTTCTGATAAGCAGTTTTCTTCTTGTTTACTAACGTTTGCATATTCTCCGACCACCATTCTTGATTTTTTGTTTCATGTTTGTCTTTATACCCCAAAGCTTCACTTGCAGCCTCATGAATGTACTTTTTAAGTTGTTGGTATAATTCTTCCGCTGTTATATTTTCTCGATCCACATTTTGTAATTTTGTGGCCAGTCGTAATTTGTAAAGAAATTTTGTTGAATCTTCTTTTAAGCTTTCTAGGTTATATTTAGGAGATGTTACTTTTTGTCCCTTTTCTATATTCTGTACCTGAGTGTTATTGTTTTTGCGATAGTTAACTATCACATTGGCCATAAGTAAATGATGGTCGGATCCACATTCTGATCCACGGTATACCCTTACGTCAGTTGTTTTCAGCTGGGAAGTTTGACGTTGGATTACAAAGTCGATTATCGAGCGCAGATTCCTAGTAGGTTGTATCCATGTAAATTTGTGGATGTCTCTATGTTGAAAAAATCCATTCATAATTTTGAGAGACATTATTTCACAAAAATCTCTAAGACGCATTCCGTTGTCATTGGTTATTTGTTCTCCATATCTTCCTACGACTCTGCTATTTTCTTCTGTCCCTACTCTGCCGTTTAAATCTCCTAGTATAAAGATTTCACAGTTTTCTTTAACTTCAGAGAGTATTTCATTCATATTGTCGTAGAAATCGTCTTTACTTTCTGGATTTGCATCTTTGTTATATTTAGGAATACAATAATAAAAATAATAAAAGTAAAAAAAGACAGAATAAAGTATAAATATTTAATATATAAACAAATAAAATGAATGCTAAACAGTGTAGCGATCATCGAACTATCAGTCTGATGAGTCATGTACTAAAAATTTTCTTAAGAAAACTGTACTCGAAAATTTACAACAAAGTAGAATTACAACTAAGTGAAACACAATTTGGTTTCAGAAACAACCTTGGAACCAGAGAAGCACTCTTCAGTTTACAGGTCATGGTTCAAAGATGTAGGTATATAGAACAACCAGTATATATGTGTTTTATCGACTTCGAAAAGGCCTTTGACAAAGGAAACCATGACAATTTATAGGTGTCTTGTAACAGGTGGGAATTTATGACCGAGACCTCCGTATTATCAAAAATTTTTATTGGCATCAATGTGCAAACATACGAGCTGGACACAACACGATGGAAGCAGTGGAAATACGACGTGGAGTGAGGCAAGGATGTATTCTATCGCCTCTGCTTTTTAATATCTACTCCGAATTTATTTTCAAAGAAGCATTAGTTGAAGATACAGGAATTAAAATCAACGGAATTAATGTCAAAAATCTCAGATATGCAGACGACACGGTACTTATTGCCTCCAATGAAGACGACCTACAACCGAAGCATGTGATGAATATGGGCTAAATCTTAATACTTCTAAGACAAAATTTATTGTTGTCAGCAAAACGGAGTTACAACCAACGAACATCAGAGTGTATGGAATAGAGTTAGAAAGAGTTCACAATATTACCTACTTGGGTGCAAACGTTAACGATAACTGGGATATAAATAAAGAAATAAGAATACGCATTGAGAAAGCCAGAGCCGCCTTCTATAAATTAAAGAAAATTTAAATAATGGAGATATTACGTTAAACCTTAAAATCAGATTAACACGCTGCTACATATTCTCCACATTGCTGTATGGTATGGAGAGCTGGACCCTTACATAGACATTAATGAAAAAATTAGAGGCCTTTGAAATGTTGATTTATCGATGAGTATTGGGGAGAAGTTGGGTTGATCGAATAAGAAATGAAATGAAAAGTTTTACATCGAATGAAAAAGAGCGCAGAAATAACAAAAACGATAAAAATTCGAAAGTTACAATATTTTGGTGATGTAATGAGACATACAGAGAGGTATAACCTTCTACACCTCATAATACAGGGTAATATCGTATTACAGGGTAATAAAGTATTTGAGGATTTAAAGGTATCTATTTCTGATTGTAAAGGATAAGTTGAATTAAAAAGAGTTATTCCAAAAGTGTTTCAAATCTTATATACTAAACGCTAAGCCCTTTTCTTGTCCACCACTTTACTCAAAAACCATATTAGATAATTAAAATATTTTTTCCGAATATTATTAGTATTACGTATGAGATTGTCAAGATATACTTTTGGTACAAAAATTCACATCCGGTTTTGAGATGGCCAGAAGTTAAAATTTACTTTAAGTTTTAGATCCCACAATGTATATATGGATCGAAAGGTCTCGTCGAAACGAATCTAAATATGTACTTCCGGTTGCGATCCGACACCGGAAGTGACCCGAAACGCGCATAAAACGTCAAGATAGAGCAAATCTGACACCGGATTCGTGATCAGCATGCACAATTAACTGCTAAATGATATCCATGTCGACATTGATCTCTTAATTTTTCTCGCAAAATTAAAATTTCATTTAAAAAACTCGATGTCGAGTTGGTCCGCTAGTTTAACTACTATATTTATTAAACTAGAAATGTTTTAAATTTAGAGGTTCTAATAATATGAGAAAATTCATGATCATGTCTTGAAAAACTTTTTTTTCTGCACACTGTCTCTATATTAATATTGTGAGTATATTGACAGATAACACACAATACTATATTATAAAATATTTTGTACTAAAGCACTAAATAATCGCTGATAGAAATAATCTTCTATGTATAGTTAGTTCTATGTATAGTTTATCCTATGATACAACATTATATATTGAAATAAAATTCACACTCAAATATCTTCAATAAAATACGACTACAGCCATAAGATCGGATCAAAATAGATTTAAAGGACCTAGTACAAAAAGAAGAAGAAGTTGTGCCTTCCGGTATATTAATGATGAGTTATCTTGTACACTACTTATAATTTTTAGTATAGTTTTAAACCTTGAGAAAGACGCGAAAATTCTAATTTAAAAAGACATATATTTCCCTTAACAAATTTAAATCAATTTAGAAGTTCAATATAAGTTAATATGCTTCTGTATAATTGTAGGAGCAGGTGTTTAAAGGTGCACTCCGAATAGAGCCGACATAGATAGAGCACCTTATTTTATCAGATGTACCTACCTACCCCTTGCATATTGTACAAAGTTTGTTGAATACATTCAAAATAATTTACGCAATATGAATACGAATATGTTAGGTTTATTAAAATGAACGCGTTTAGAATTGCAGTGGTAGTAAATATTCTGGCATATCAGAAATTACGGTTACTTTATAGCTTTGCACTTTGTGGCAAATTTCATTTGCCGGTCCTGAATAATTTTCAAAGCCGTGGTATGTATATACCAGTACCTAATCACGTAGGTTAAAATTGGTATTTTATTTAATGTTTCACAGTATTTACAACAGAAGTGGATTTTATGAGGAGATAAAGGAAATAATAAGCGCTGAAATAAATATGGAAACAAAAAGCAAACGTAATTTTGACCTGGTTTGAAGACAAACTGTTTCAATATTTACGGCCTTTGTCTCGAAAGAATTTACGCGATTGAATAAAGTATTATTTGAAATATAAAAAAGAACTTTATCGTAAGGCTACATCACTATTTTTTTATATTTATGTTTGGTGGTCTTAGTATATGCCCAGTCTATTTGAAGAGGAGATGCATTTACGTTTCTGACTATGATTTAGTCATGTATTTTTGGTTCTTATATTTTGGAATTTCCTTTTATTATTTAAATATTACATTGGGGCCTATACTGTATGTTAAAAGTAACATAGTCTATCTTCTTATACAAATAAACTAATTTGGGATGCATATTTTAGTACCTGTGCTTGTCCTTCAATACCAATATTTCAGTTTTAGCTCTTATTTTGCCATCTACTTAGATAAATAATTGTGCACATCACCCGTTCAACATAAAATGTCTTCTACTTACTATTTTTTAAATAATGGACAATAAGTAAGCGAATAGTGAGAGAAGTATGCCAATTTCACTACTTTTTCCATTTCCTGGTTGTTGATCACAATAAGCTGGTTGTTTCTGACGCTCAATCGCATTTCTTTGATTTTGTTGATGTTATTTCTAGACCAACCTTTATTGATTATTCTTGTTATCTTTTACTGGTAGTTATATATCCTGTTTTTTTGTATGTGCTAAGGTCAGTAAAAAGACTTATCTTGATCTTTAACAATATATACCATGGTGTAAAAATAGCCCAACAGTGGCTTAGATATGGCTTAGATCAACAGAGAAGCTATTGATGGTTTAAGAGAAGGTATAAAAATCAATGGTGAAATTATAAATAATTTAAGATATGCGGACGATACGGTTTTGATTGCTGATAATGCGGAGGATCTGCAAGCATTAATAGACCGTGTAGTGGAAGCCTGTGACAGACACGGCATGAAATTAAACTATAAATAGACCAAAATTTTTGTAGTAAGTAAAAATGACGTAATATAGCACCAATTCACAGCTAATAATCATCATCATCAATCAGCCAATCGCGTCCACTGCTGGACATAGGCCTCGCTCTGTTCTTTCCAGTGTTCTCTACACTGGGCCGCTTGTAGCCAGTTTCCCGCTACACGTTTAATGTCATCGGTCCATCTAGTCGGTGGTCGTCCTCGGCTTCTTTTATAATTTCTAGGCCTCCATTCCATAATACGTCTTGTCCACCGTCCATCTTGTGTTCTGGCTAAGTGCCCTGCCCAGTTCCACTTAAGCGTCGTGGTTCTTTCGATGACGTCTTGAACTCCTGATCTTCGCCTGATTTGTTGGTTTGTTATGTGGTCTCGAAGGCTCACGTTCAGCATTGCACGTTCCATGGCTCGTTGTGTAACTCTAAGTTTATTCGCAGATTTTTGCGTGAGTGTTAAAGTCTCTGCTCCATAAGTTTGTACAGGTAAAACACATTGGTTATAAACCTTTCGCTTGAGACACATGGGAATTGAACTTTTTAGAATATGGCTTAATTTGCCAAATGCTGCCCATGTTAGACCTATTCGCCTCTGTATTTCATGTGTTTGATTGTCTCTGCTTATTTTGATTTCGTGTCCCAGATATTTGTAAGTGTCTGTTTGTTGTATGGTATTATTGTCAATAGTTATATTTCCACTCATTACGAGATTTGTTATAATTTTAGTTTTCTCAAAGTTTATCTTTAATCCTGCTCTTTCAGACAGACTTTTAAGCGAATGCATCATAGAAACTGTATCATGTAAGTTATCTGCGATTAATACAACATCATCTGCAAACCTTAGGTGATTTAATCTTTCTCCATCTATATTGATGCCCATATCTTGCCATTGAGTACCCTTAAATATTGACTCTAGAGCTGCCGTGAACAATTTTGGTGAAATATTGTCTCCTTGTCTAACTCCTCGACCTAAGCTGAATTTTTCTGTGTCTTCGTGCAGTCGTATACTTGATGTAGCGTTCTGATAGATGTTTTTGATTAGTGTCGTGTACCTGTAATCTATTCGGCTTTGATTTAGGGCTTCCAGTATTGTTTCAAACTCTACAGAATCAAAGCCTTCTCGTAATCGACAAATGCAAGAACCAGTGGTATGTTGTACTCGATGCACTTTTCTATTAAGATCTTTATGGTATACAAATGGTCATTTGTGCCATATCCTGCCCTGAAGCCTACCTGTTCTTTGGGCTGATAGAAATCAAGTTTAGGTGTTAGCCTCTTTGTTAAGATTTTTATAAAGAGTTTGTACATATGTGTCAAGAGGCTGATGGGTCTATAATTTTCTAATTTAGTAATATCGCCTTTTTTGTGTAACAAGACTATTACTGCATTGTTCCAGTCTTTTGGAATCGTACCCGCATGTAAGCATTTAGTAAACAGTTCGCTTACTGATTTTAATAAAATTTCTCCACCTGCTTTTATTGCCTCGATAACGAGTCCATCATCACCAGGCGATCGATGGTTCTTCATTTCCTTTAAAGCTGCTCTTACTTCTGACACAGTAATGGGTAAAAGTATTTCCGATCCCTGATTTATGAGAGTCTTTACTAGTGTCGGGAAATTGTCTTGTGGTCTTTGGCTGGTATAGAGGTCTTTATAAAATTCTCTAGTTATTTTCAGAATGTTTTGTTTATCTGTTGTTGCCTTTCCGTCTTTATCTCTCAGCTTGTATATTTCTTTTTTACTATGCGTAAGTTTTCTTTTCATTATCTTTAAACCTTTGTTCTCTTCTACTGTTTGAGTAATTACATTAGTATTATATCTTCTTACATCTTTTCTAATTTCCGCTGAAATTCTTTTATTTAGTTTTTTATATTCGTCTTTGTTTCCCTTTTCGTTCTCGCTTAGGTTTCGTCGTATTTCCATGAGAGCCTTGTATCTTTGCTAATCTTTTCACTTTTGGTGTCATTTTTCTTATAAAATTTGAGTTGTGCGTTTCTAACTGAGTCTGTTATTAATTTATTGTGATCGTCGATACTTAGAGGTTTGGGATTATTACTCTGTAAAGTTTCGGCTATATTTCTTATGTATGCTTCTGGATGATTTGGTGAATTCCAAACTATGCGTTTACAACTGTTTATCATCTTTGCTCTTTCTTTTTGTAGATTGATCGTTACTCTAGCTCTTACTGGTCTGTGGTCGCTTCCTACTGATAGTTTATTGAGTACAGTGACATCTTGAATAATTTGCTTTTTGTCTGTTATTATATAATCATATTCGTTCTTAGTTTTTCCGTCTGGACTAGCCCACGTCCATTTTCTATTCTGTTTCTTCTTAAAAAAAGTGTTCATTGCATACAGTTTGTGTTGCAGTAGAAAGTTGGTAAGCATTTCGCCTCTTTCGTTTTTTACTCCGATTCCAAAATCTCCGATTGCCACTTCTTGTTCGTCTTTTTTTCCTTCCGAGTTTCCCGTTAAAATCTCTCATTCTCAGATTGTAATGAGCCGGTTCCCGCTTTTTTGCTCTTTCGATTTCCTCATAGAAGGCTTCGACAATTTCATCTTCGTAATCGCTGGTGGGGGCGTATACCTGGATTATTTTCAGATTGTATCTCTTATTTAGTCTTAGATTTATATACAGAACTCTTGGGTAAATGCAGTCAATGCTCTGTATATTTTTCTGTAATTTTTTGTGTACTAATAAACCTATTCCTCCAGTTGTCGATTCCGTTTCCCCTTTATAGTGGAATATGTTTCCTGATTTTAGTTTGACCTGATCTTCACCTCATTTTTTGACTTCGCTAATTCCTATAATATCCCATTTCACATGTTTGAGTTCTTTCTCCAGTTCTGTCATTTTTTCATCCTTAGATAAAGTTCTTACATTATACGTAATTATGTGCAACGTTCGTCGTTCTTGGTAGCCTCTTACATATGAATGAACCTTTGAAAATAGTCGAGAAAATGACATATCTTCGATACAGCCTGAATAAGGAATGGGACCACTCACAGGAAATAAGATGTCGTATAGAAAAGGCGAGAGCTTTCTTCAATCGCCTTAGGAATATTTTATGTAATACGCACCTGAAAATTGATAGAAGAACACGAGTCTTGAAATGCTATGTATTTTCTACCCTTTTATATGGAGTCGAAGCCTGGACCTTGACGGAGGCAACATTCAAACGATTAGAAGCCGTCGAAATGTATTGCTACCGTCGCATGCTTAGAATTTCCTATATTCATCATGTTACAAACAACACCCTGATCTAACGTATGAATAAAGATCTGGAAATTATGCCTATCTGGAAAATCAGAAAGATGACATACTTAGGGCATGTGATGCGCAATGAGAAGTATCAACTAATTCAACTAATTTTACAAGGCAAGATAGAAGGCAAAATATCTCAAAGGCGGAGGAGTACATCGTGGTTGAAGAACATTAGACAGTGGGCAGGAATGACTGCCATACATCTATTTAGAGCAGCTGTCAACAAAGTTCTTTGGACCAACGTTATTGCCAAAATCCACAGAGGATAGGCACCAAAAGAAGAAAAAGAAGAGGTCAACTACAATCAAAGTATAAAAAATAAGAAAAATTATGCGCTCTACTTAACCCTGTGTTGGGTTGTGGTGGGGTATGATACACCCCACGCATAAAAAAAACGGAATTTCTCTCAAAAACAGCACCTTACCGCCCTCTATTGTTCAGTAGCTATTACTAAAATATCATTCTATCGAGTAGCATTGTTATTTTCATAATTTCTTCAATACTGATTTATATAGATGTCATAATATGCCGCAAGGGTATGTCACACCCCACCACACCTCTGCCGTCAGTCAGTTTATCATTGTTGATGCTGGACATTTTTTCCGAATTTCACGTGGTTTTTTACTTTTTACTCTGGTTGTTGTGCTCAAAATTTGTTATAAATATGTGTACTTATGAACAAGAGCAAGCGAGATTGCTAAGATTCTGGGAAGAGGTACAAAGCGATGAAGATGGGGCTATTCCTGATTCCGAAGACGAAGTGCAGTTCGACAATGTTAGTGAAAGTTCTCATGCCACAGACACAGAACAAGATGGCGACGAAGATGAAAGTGAACAAGAGAATGGAGATGATGTGAGTACATTAGGTAGATATTATTTGGGCAGAGATAAAGTGACTAAATGGGCTAAGAAGGTAGAAGTACGATCGGTTCGCACTAGAGCCGAAAATATAATTTCTCAATTGCCTGGCGTGAAACGACACGCTAAAGAAGCTAAAACTGCAATTGATTGTTGGAAGCTTTTCATGGATGACACACTCATTGCTGATATTGTAAAACATACTAATGAGAAAATCAATTCAGTAAGTGAACGTTACAACGATGGGCACCAATACGTAGTAAAAGAGACCTCCGAGCAAGAAATCAAGGCTGTCGTTGGATTACTTTATTTGGCAGGAATTCATCGATCGTCTCGGCGAAACCTTGAAGATTTCTGGGCAAACGACGGCACAGAAATGCCAATATTCAAGAAAACTATGTCTCTAAAACGCTTTCAATTTCTGCTAAGGTGCTTGCGGTTTGACAATGGAGCTACGCGCGTAGATAGAATCAAAATCGATAAATTAGCCCCAATTAGAAGTGTTTTCGAAAGAGTAGTTGACAATTTTCAGTCTGCCTATACACCTGGCATGTATCTCACTATTGATGAAAAATTGGAGGCATTTCGTGGCAGGTGCCCTTTTCGGCAATACATTCCGAATAAACCGGCTCGTTATGGAATCAAAATCTTTGCTTTAGTCGATTCAAGATGTTATTATACTACAAACTTGGAAATTTATTGTGGTTCTCAACCGGATGGTCCTTTCAAACTGAGTACAAAGCCTACAGATGTAGTTTTAAGATTGATTTCACCAGTGTCTGGCAGCAAACGAAATATCACATTCGATAATTGGTTCACTAATTATCCATTAATGCAACAACTTCTTGAAGAACACCAGTTAACATCTGTGGGTACTGTCCGAAAGAATAAGAAGCAAATTCCTTCCACAATGGTCAATACAAAGAATCGAGAACAGTATTCTACACTTTTTGGTTTCCAAAAAAATACAACCTTAGTATCCTATATCCCAAAGAAAAACAAAAATGTTCTTTTGTTATCAACACTACACCATGATGACACAATAGACGAATCTACGGGAAACGCTAGGAAGCCAGAAATAATCACATTCTACAATGTTACTAAGGGAGGGGTTGACACCGTTGACCAGTTATCAGGTACATACGACGTTTCCCGTAACAGCAGAAGGTGGCCGTTGACGGTGTTCTATGCGCTCTTGAATATGTGTGGAATTAACTCCCAAGTAATCTATAAGATCAACAATAATAACTATACACTGAAGCGTCGAAAATATTTGAAATCTCTTAGTTTGTCACTCATAGCAGATTATATGGAAGAAAGGCAACACAATCCTCGGTTGCCGAGAAAACTGCGTGAGACACCGGGCTATAAGACTGCAGATTGTGATGAACCGTTGCCTAAACGTCAGAAAGTACAAGGTAGATGTGTGGTGTGCCCCAGAACAAGAGACAGAAAAAGTCGCTACGTGTGTTATGATTGCAGGCATTTTGTTTGTTTAGAACATGCATGTTTCAAATGTGATACTTGCATCAACGAGGAAAGTCAGTAAATGATGTTGTTAATTGTGTTGATGTCCGTATTTTTCTTTATAATGTTTATTAATTTATAAGTAAATAAAGAAAAATGTGTTTTTAGAAGTCTTTAGTTTTTTTTCATTTCAGAAAAATGTAATGGTTTTAAGCTGCTATTTCTGCTATTTTTGAACTGTGCAATAAATTGTTTGAGCTGATACTTTTTCAATTTTTTTATAGTACACACTATTTCAAATGTTCAAATGAAATGTATATACTTTTAATGCAGATACTCAAATATTGAGTTTTCCAAGACGTATTCTGCTATGGGGTATGTCACACCCCACCACACCAGGCACGTAAGTTTCAGGCACCACACCAACGCAGGGTTAAATAATATGCAATAAACTATGCTTTAATCTCCTATAATCAAACCCAACTGAGACAATTTATCCTAAACGGATGGTTAGACTGAAAATGAATTGAATTTGCATTTCTTATCAGTCTGGAAAATCTGGTTTATATATTTTTATGTAAATATAAACATTAAGGCTAATTTTAGTATTAATTATGTAATAAAATTACCTAGAGGTAACAACTTTTTATTAACGCCGCATATTACTTTAACATTTCGGTTTAACGCGACGAAATGGCACAGCCCTTTCTTTAAACATGTTTTACTGACAACTAGGGGTACCTTCTTCCAAATTCTGTTTTCCGTACGTTTTCAGAATAGGGGTTCATTTAAAAGAGCCAGAGAAGAGAATATTACAGAGTATTTTACTATTATAAGTGCAAACTTTTGTGTTAATATTTGGATCTAAAGGGGATAGGATATATTATGTCCTCTCGTTTACAGTGGCGTTATTTTGTTTCAAACTTCTATATTGTCCAATTGTATTAACATAACTACAAAGCAAAATAAAATAATTTGGGAAAATTTTTATTTGTTCGGAATAGTACTAATAGATAAAATACATAAAATATATGTAGGAAATTGACAAAATTTTATTAAAAAATAGTTCTGGTATTCATAAAAATGTAGACGTTCGTTGTCAGTATTTTGTATCAGTTACTGTATAGGTATTTTATAGTTCATGGTGTAGAATTGGTTTTTTCTAATGCTTCGTCTGTAAAAGTGAAAGACATAATCAAGGCTTGCGAAGCCGGTGTAGATGTAATCTTCTACTGTTCGAGTCATTCACTGATGCTCTTCCTTAAGTATCTTACGTTACAAATTTCGATATCATCTTTACATCCATAGAGAGGAGTGTGATGTTTTACTAAACATCTGTGTTTCTTTAAATCAATTTTGATGGTTGTCTTGTGTTATAGTACGTTCTGCGACGAAATGATTTTTCTTAGTGACCAAGACATCAGTTTTTTATGTTCCGTCAAACGAGTGCGTATAATACGTTCTGGTGTTCCAACGTATACCGATCTACAGCTACAAGGAAGAAGATAACTAACTTAAGTGGATGCAGTGGAGTGACATAAGTCAAAAAAATTGTGCAAACTAATACCAAGGGACAAATTTTTTCATTTTTTAATATTAAAAGCTCATGTACTCAGTTAAAGAGAAACCAGAAGGAAGAACAAAAGAATTATACACACGATGTGAGAAATAATACCATACTAGACGTGAAAATGTGTGAAGGTCTTAGTGAGAGCGCCCACCAAAGTGGCGTGGCCACGTAGCAAGTGGCAAGTAGCACGCGTCTAGCATGTTTCTTAAAATTTAAACCAATGAAAACGAATGATTTAGGCGCACACCAAAATGACAGTGACGTCATTCATTCTAATCATTCCTTTTCATTGGTTACATTTTAAGAAACATGCTAGACGCATGCTACTTGCTACGTGCTACTTGCCACGCCACTTTGGTGGGCGCTCGCCGTAAGAGAAGATTTTAACGTGAAGATAGGTAGGGGGACGGAATACGGACCAATTACTCGAAAACACGTTTACTTGAAGAGTCAAACAACAACATACAATAGAAAATCATCTAAAGCAGATGACTCCTAGCTTCTAAATCATCTTCTCCTTTTTCTCTTCTAGTTTTATTTAGGCAAATTGCTTGTTTTCCTTCGAAATCATCTCTTATTTGATTTTAATATTGTCATCCAATCTTTATTCTTGCTTCTTCCGAGTAGTGATATCTCGAGCTATTCTAACTATTTTATCTTACTCTAACACATTTTATCTTATACCATTCTGCTAATGCGAAATGCTAAAAATTAGCAAAATGGGGTATACAGGTGTGGTCAAACTTGCAAGAGATAAATCACCAATCGGCAGAAGTATCGGACGACAGCGCAAAAGATCGAGTGACAACTTGACATTGAGGTATCAATCCCTCAATGACCAATCAGAATTGCTTATAAAGAGTAAGAAGAAGATTCGGTACTATGTCGTTTCTTCTTAATATGTTCATCTATATCTTTCCTGTTATTCTTTTTAGTATTTTAATTTTACTTTTGTAAAATGGGAATTACTTTATCTTTGTTTTCGATTCCTAGTTTGCACCACATTGATTCTTTTGATATCGCTCTTTTTGTTTGTTGTGACGATATTTTCAAATTAAACTCCTTAGCCTTAATATTAAGATAAGCATTATTATTTGTAAGTCTTCTTCAGTCTCCATTATTGGGACTGCGTTATTTGCATATATTTTTCATATAATATATTATGATACGAACCTGAACCACCCATATTTTGAAGTAGAGCTGCCTGAAAACTAGCTAAGCAATAATTAAGTATTGTATATCAAATTATATACCAGTAGCACAACCCGAGGATCTAACGATCGGAACATATACTTTTGAAGGAGTAAGAGAGTTTATACAGCTAGGCTCATAAATTAATCAGAATAATGCAGTGAGTGCAAAACTTAACAGACGGATATATCTGGCAAATAGAGCCGATTATAGATTAAACATTTTTTAACAACAAGCCTAGTTACTAATAGAACGAAACTAGTGATATACAGAACTCTTACCAAGCCCATCCTCACATACGCGTCGGAAACATGGACGATGACAAAGAGCGATGAAGAACGTTTAAGATGCTTTGAGCGTAAAATCCTCCGGCATATCTATGGAGAAGTACAGGAGGGCGGATTATGGCGCAGACGCTATAATTTCTAACTTTACTGCCTGTATGATAAACCTGATATTATTAGGTCCATCAAAATAAACCGGCTGCGGTGGTTAGGTCACATAGAGAGAATGAATGAGATAGAGCCGCCAAAACATATTTATAATCAAAGGATAGATGGAGTTAGAAGGAGAGGCAGACCCAGAGCACGCGTTAAGGATCAGGTGGAGGAAGACTTGAGAATTTTGGGAGTACGAAACTGGAAAGTCAAGGCGAAGAATAGGATAGAATGGAGACTATCCTTGAGCAGGCCAAGACTCACCATGGGTTGTGGAGCCAATGATGATGATGAATAATTAAGTATTTTATTTATAACAGATGTTTATTACGGTAGTTGCAGAAATGTGTGACTAATTTTTTATTTATAATTCCTTTAGTTTTTGAACTATGTATTAAGTCCTTCAAAAACCGTTCTATAAGTCAGTTTAACCCTAGAACACTCTTGTACGTAATAAAACGCTTAATACTCTTAACACGTATAATTTACGTATATTGAATTAACAAATCTAAGAACAGTGGTAAATTAACAAAATATTTGTAGCAAACACAAATACACAAAAAAAGTCTTATTAATAACTAATAATTAGGTGTTCTCCGCAAATAGGTTTTTTGCATTTCGGGCAATAAGTGGTCGTCATTCGTTTAATTGTTGTGGAACAGATTGAGCAATACTTCCTTGGAGCTTTTTGGTTTTCTGTTACGACTTCGGAGTATCTTCTTTTTCCAAGACCTCAGAAATATTTTGTTTTAATTTACGGTTCAATTATTTTCTAAGCGACTTGTCTGGTGAGGTTCTGTAAGTTTTTTATGAAGCTCCATCATAAACTGCTGTCTTTGTATGGGTTTTCACCTTTAGTAAAAACGTTATGCGAATAAATAACGTAGGCATTGATGCAAGCCATATTGATCATATTATAAAATATGCACATCGGCCATCTTTTGGTCTTGCGGTTCGCACACATATTTTGACACATTTGGTCAAACGTATCAACTACTCCTTTCGTGGAATTATACGACATTATCATTTCGGGTTTTTTTGTATTTTTTTTAACTGTTCCCTTTTTATACATTGTTGATAGTAGAGTTACTATTTTATTATTTTTAGGTTTATAGGACACCAAGGAGCAAGTTTTACTATATGCGTACATAGACGTGTTGATCTGACGTTGCTTATTATTTTCCAATAATTCTGATGAAATGTGTGGTTTATTCTTCCAAATCGCTCCCAAGTATTACACATTATAGGGCCTTTTTAGTAATTTCTCTGCCAAAGGAATATTCGTGAACCAGTTGTCCATGGTCAGGTTCCGGTTAGTGCCGTGAATTGGAGATGTAGATTTGCCTAAATACGGTTCAGCATTGTCCAAGTACTTGGTGGCGACATCGCATAACAAAACCAATTTTAACCCGTACTTCGCAGGTTTATTTGGTATGTACATGCGAAAATTGTATTTTCCCCTAAAACCCACCAGCTGCTCATAATTGTGAAATATGAACTGGACTTGTGATTTGTTTTATAATGGTTAATAAATTCTCATATATTTCTGATATGGGGCAAAATCAGTAATTTCTCTCCTTTAGCTCTAGATATGTCGAGCAAATCGAAATTTGCTCATCGTCGCCCTGTATCTGGCACCGGAAAACGATGTATTAAACATAATATTCGATGACAAGTGATTGTCCTTTAGTACTGCAGCGAGTATATAAAGTCCCAAGAGCGCCTTCAGTTCTTCTAGATTAGTTTCAGAAGTTCTTTGGGCACCGTCATGATAATTTTGTTTTTTTGGTTTATTTCTTGATTTGTATATGTCACTGTTTTAGTTACCATCGAATTGGCGAAAAATATTTCGAATGCACGTCAAGATTCAAAAATGCCCCTAACTTCAGCCTTAGGACCAGGCCTTACATGGACAACGTTAATTACAGGTGTTTTACCGATTGCTTGTGGCGTGGTTTCCCAAAGATATCCATTTTTGCCCTTAAGAGTATCTCCATCTGGAACTATAATGTGTTCGAGATCAATAGCGACACCCTAAAAGTTATTGAGATTAGGTTAACAATTGGCACAAACCAAATTAAATAAATACCTCCAGAAAATTGCTACTGCAGGACTCCTCTCTCTGCGGATGGTCTGGTTGGATCATTGTTTTAGTATCGACAGCAACATCCTATAAATTACAAAAATAAAATTAAGTGCTGGCTAGCCAATTAATTATAAAATCAACCTACCCCTTCAAAACTCATACTAGGTGACACTTCTTCTTGTGCCCTAGGGGCATTTGAAAGTAGTCTTTGCTTTTTTGTAGGTATTGTAGTACTTTTTGTATTTTCCATATACATATTAGACTTTTTTCCACGTCCTCCTTCACATTTTCTTCATCGGGAACAAAATCGGGATCAACAATGCTGCCATCAGAATCACTATCAATTCCAGCGCTATCCACTTCAATATGATCTTCCTCACTCTCACTACTCTCGCAAATCAACCGTTCAAGTTTGGCATATCTTAGCGCCTTTCTACTCATTTTATAATAAAAAATTGGTGTTCAGGTGTTGACCCTCAAGGATCGCGACACACTAACACCTACTTAGTCGAGGTTTATATTACAATTGGCGAAAAATATTACCAATTGCCTACTCGAGGCACTGCTAGCACTTATTTTTACGTACAAGAGTGTTCTAGGTTAAGAGCTATAACCTTATATGAATTAAATTTTTTTCAGTCCCATTTTTAAAATATATTGAGTATTAATGGTATTAAAATAGAATTGTTGATAGAATTTTCATCTTTTACGAATGAAATAAATGTCGTTTTATTATGATTTACCCAAAACCTTTATTCTGAATTCAGATTGGACACAGAAAGAGAAAAACTCTTTTTAATAAGTTATATTCCAAGATATTTTAAATTTTATGTAAATCATCTTGTTGATAAATTGTACACCAAGCAAAAAAAAAACAATAAGAGCGTAATTGTATCATCAACATAAATCGCACAATAAAAACAATAACACAAAACGTAGCATTAAAGTCTGTGCTACATTGTTACTTACGACATTTCATCGCGCCTTATTACCCGCACTATTCTTTCAGAACCAGCAGTCTCTCCGTTATACATTCCATATTATTCAGATGTTGCTAAATGACGAACAGTAAAAACTTGTGAATAAAACTTCGAAAAGACTGAATAAAATTTTTATTATCTGGTTTGTCTTTTCAAAAGAATATTACCCTAAACAGACAAGACGCGCCGCTGTTCAAAAACTAATTCCATTCCTTCTATAAAACAAGGCGTCCCCATCGAAATTTATTAGTGTTAGTCCAGAGGCGTGTCGATGTTGAGATTTTAGGTACCATATATTTTGAGAAATTATTCGTTAAAAAATCATTTTTTGAGTACAAAACAGACAATCGTTTATTTACTTATTTAGGTAGTACTCTTTTAGCTAATAAGCTGTAAAGCGTCACCTTATTACATATTTTTCTATATTTTTCCTAGATTTAAATATAGTTGGAGGTATTCTAAAAGTATATTTTAATAATATGACAATAAATGGTAAACGTCTTTCGAAAGCAATATTTAACCATTTTATCAATAGAATCAAAAGGCAGATTTTTCTGCGTAATCCTAATATAGTTTAACTATAAAATGTCAAGACTTCAGATGACCTGTAATCTATCTCTGAGGATTTAAATTTAACACCGTCTAGGAACTTTGAGTTGGTAC
This sequence comes from Diabrotica balteata, assembly GCA_918026665.1. Lineage (NCBI taxonomy): Eukaryota > Metazoa > Arthropoda > Insecta > Coleoptera > Chrysomelidae > Diabrotica > Diabrotica balteata. The sequence continues at coordinate 78,465,309 of OU898285.1, forward strand.
CTACAGCATTGCTTATTCATTTTCGTCAAAACGGTAGTTCCCACTGTTTGATATTCCCAACATACTAAGGTGATAGTTTATTGAGGAGTGTACAATTTTCAACTGATAATAACTTCAATAAAATTGCAACTGAGCAAAGAGCTGATGTATCTTGACGAATTATGGCAAAAATGTATACCAATTAAAATAACCAACAAAAAAAACTTCATATGCTCCGCCTATTTCATTGTCCTCGAATAAAAATATATTACAAACACCTCAAAGTTTTCGTTTGGCATTTAAAAATTTATCTTAAAAATTTAAATATTTGAACGATTATTTCTTCAACCCTGAACGTGTAAACAGTGAATAATAATAAAATCAAAATCCTATTCGGATTATTGAATTCGACTCTGAACATAGTATATATGCTATGTTCTAGCTCTAGTAGCTATCTAGTAGCTTCTAGTAGCTATCATAGCTAATACGTGTTTTAAAATTAATTTAAAAACTAGTGAAATACTAAAAATCTTTTCCTTAATTAGTGATTCAGTAGTGTAATAACAAACATAAATATAACAGAGATAGTAAGTTACTTTAATCATAACTCTTTTTACTATTATCAAATATTATTTCAGATTATAATAAATTAACATACAAAAGCTCGGTCAGGTATATCAAACCTGTTCCACTGCAGACTATGTAGGTTGTTTTCCAGGACCGTATTCCAATTATAAATAATTATTAAAATTGATAGTTCTATTCAATCTGAAATTCCTACAACTAATAATATACCAAACAGCTCTTAATCCAATGTATTTCCATCAATAAAGCAAACAATTATTTTTGATTCAATTGAAAACACCAAACTAGATGATTATTTGTCTGCTCTTAGTCGTCTGATCCAACCAACCCAGATCATATTCTGTTCAAAATTATCAAATAATAGAGTATGTATATATTTAGCAAACGAAAAACTAGCTGAGGATTTTATAAACAAAAATGAATAAATTCAAATAAACCAACAACTCTTACTAGATCATAGACTAATTTGCCCCAGTCAGCGATTAGTATTGTCCAATGTCTGTCCCTCAATCTGACAGCCAGTCCTAATATCTGCATTAAAAATCGCATGGAATAAATCTTCTGTCACCTATAAAATTCCTAAGAATAGGCACAACACATACATATCTCCACTTAATAACCAGCCCTTACCTGATTTTTTCTTATCACACATGGAGAAACGATATACAGGATTTACCTATCATTAGATAACCAAGCTTGCCAAATATGTAAGCAAACCAACCACTTAACCAAAAAATTGCTCAATGTCTACTGCGATTACAACAGATAATTCAACATCAAATAATCCAGTTCCAAATATAGATCCAATTGAAATTACAACGAATCTATCAACTTAAAAATCCAGACAAACACTAAACAACAACAATCAAAAGAAGAAAGCACACAACACGCAACCCAAAAACAAAAACCACACATGCAGCCAACCAAAGAATATTCACAAAAAACAAACGACCCACAAATAGATCTAGAAAATAAGGCCACACATATAAAAACAGGCACAACACAAAACAAGCGCACAATCTCCCAAATCTCTCCACCAGCTACTACATCTACAGAGGAAACTACTTTTACTTCACTAAAAAATAAAGAGAATAAATTAAAATCAGATCAAAATGTTAAACCACAAAAAAACACTAGAGGAAATGCTAAAATGCTGTAAAACTTTATTTAAAAACCCAAACTACAACTACCCTATAACTTACGAACAGTTATAAGACTTCTTTTTGTTAACTAACTTTTTGTTGAATGGCGGATTTATCTAGTAGAAGTTTTTTGTAGGTTCTTGTTTTCATCCAAAAAAATTCCCATTTTTTGATTAGCTTACTCAAATTTTCACGTCTTATATTATAAATATTAGATGTATTTTCTAAAGTTTTTAGGTAATAAACGTTAATGGTATATACTCCTAGAACATTAATATTACAATCGTCCAATTTTTTAGAAGCCATTTCACATCAGGCGTAAAATGTGAGGCCATCTTAAATTCTCATCTTTTAAATAGGTCGAAATTTTGTTCCAATTGTAAGGGCTACAATTTTTTTTAACTCGATAACTGGTTCCTTACTATCTAATACACGCTGGATAAATTGAATCGTATTAGTAATACGTTACCTCGTTTGTTCATTTAGTTTTTCATTTGAAAGTTTAGAAACAAATTCAATACTGTATTTTACACCGACGCCGCTCTTAAAATCACAATTATCTATCTGAAAAATTCCTCGTTAAGCCTCGCTATGTTGCTTAGTATCAAATGACATCTATAAAGCTTTATCCTACTCCTATCTACAGCGTATATTTGGGCCTTTCGATTCTATTACGTATAGAGATATACGATCTTTCAAATGTTCATTGCAGCTAGGCTGTGTGGCGTGTCTAAAATGTCAATTTTCTGGCGTATAAATCAGGCTGAGCTTGATCGACAGCATGGCCATGTTAAATTTGCTTCATTATTTGTTGTAGCTTATTAGCATAGACTTAAGAAAACACCACAAGCAAAACTCTAACGGGGTCAAATCACACGATCTAGGTGACAGTGTCAATGGTGGCCTAAAACCATATATCGTTGGTGTCCATGTCATGAAATTCGGGCTAAAAGAAGTTGGTTATCGCCGATCTCAAAGAAAAATAGCCTAATGACACCCTAGTGCCTAGTCCAAAATCCATACCAAACAGTAATTTTCCGGGACCCATTGGGTGCTCTTTGATCTTATCTGGTTTGTATGTTTCTGTAACTATTCCCCAAATTAAAGCAATAAACCTAGGTTCTTGATAATACAGAAGTTATAATTATTAATATAAAAAGATTAATATTTATCTAAAAACTGACAAAAAGTTGGTATGTTTTTTAAAATGTTTCTAGTTTACCAGATAAAATTTAGGAAACTTAGTTAAGGTTTGTATAAGAGAAAAGATTTTATGTATAAAGATCACTGTAATGGGTTTTACTATACTATAACTTTTGTTAAGAACTGCCAAGAGTAGAGTTGTTGTTAATACCAGTGTGGAAAAAAACTGTTATTTATAAATTATATTATTGTCCGATATTAAATAATATAATTCAAAAAAGACATTGCCATATCTTATATTAATTATTAAATTATAGCAAAACTTTATATTTGGTTATACAATTATTAAATTATAACCAGATTTTGAAAACAAAACTATATTAATATTAATGAATTGGACTAATTTTTCATTTCAGTATCGTTATCTTATAAATATTTATATAATAGCAAGAATGAATAAAACAGAAAAATATATTGAACATCTAGAAAAAGCAGAATTATTATTTGATGTCAAGTTTAACCTTGCCGAAACTTTGTCCAAAAAATTGTTATTTTAAAAACCATAGTTAGTACACGCGGAGTCAAATCCGGAAAACTACAGAACTCACATGTAGCTCCCGCTCAAACCTCAAATTGTGAAAACGCTCAAACCTCAGCACATGTTTTGAGATATTCACCTCTCATCAGAAATACTTGTAATAACTGAAACTGAAATTAAATGCAATCTATATGGCCGTTATAGTAACATAACATACCTGGGTATGCTAGCATGGACCTCTATATACGCGCAACAAGAAGTCAAGACACCATTCTTCGATGGCAAACTGCTACCATAAGATGTTCCTAATAGTATGAATATCTCTAAATACTTGTAGACAAATAGTACAGTAGTCGAGCTTGAATTGAAAAGAAATGCAATCGTCTACTTCCATTTCCACCGTCGTTTCTCTACGTACAGAGTCCAAAAGATGCTGATTTTCAACGGAAACTGTAGATGTATTATAGGAATAAAAGGTTATTTCTAACATCGTCCAGTGGTTCATCGTTCTGACTTCTTGGTATATGTAAATAGGTAAAAAGAAATAAAATAAGACTAACAATCAATTTAATTTACCACCAAAACTACCGGTTTCGCTTACTACACTTTGCTAAGCATCTTCAGGTCTAACCGTACCAGGTAAATTAAATTATTCCGGAACAAGAATTATTAATTAATGAATTGGAAAAAATAGTTCAAACTATCCTGGATTACTGGTGATGGGTTATCATCGTTTTATGTTGTAGCTGTTTTGACAATTAGCGGGGAAGTCTTGGGAAGGATTACATGAGGAAGTAGGTGATATAAAGGGATGTTTTATATTATTTAAATTATTAAAAGTTATTTACATTTATTCCATGGATATATTTTAAAAATGTGTGGTAATTTATTGAATTTTTAAAAGGATAGTTATAATATGACAATGAATGAAATTAGATGTATAATTCTGTAGGTGTGCAATTGCTTTAATTTGTAATTATCAAATTTTGATAAATTTAATTTGGTTTCTGTTTTGACAGAAAATTGTAATGTCAATTATATTAAAAATATTAAAATTAAAACAATTAAGGACAATCAAAGATACTTAGGGACAAATAGAACACAATCAAAAAGACAAAACTGACATTAAATTTAAAAGGCGGCACTTATTGGTACTACATCACTTATTAGGAGAGGAACTCTCCTAATAAGTAATTAGGAGAGGAACTCTCCTAATAAGTGATTTAAGTGTAGGTAAATATTTTACACATCACAAGTGATGTGTAAAATAAAGTTAATTTTTATGTTTGTACTATCTTGATACGTATGTATCTAACGCAACAAGATAAAACTAGTCCATGCAATCGGTTATATTTAAAAAATGTGAATAGTGTTCATCTATTGCGTACATTGTCCACAAAAAAATTTTTACATGTCTTATAATATGCAATACCCTAGAAAATACTTTTACAAACAGTTCTCGTTTCTTATAAAAATATGAACCGAACGCCTGTGGCGTGAAATTGCTTATATTCATTCAGTGATTTGTTCACAGGTCCCCAGAATGGTTGAAATACGTGCAGAGTTCAACGAAATCGAAGATGCGATTCTTAAATAGGCATTGTGCCACCCGTCAGCTTTACAATATGACAGCTACGCAAGCAACTTTCCTTTTTTGCACTCTCTTGCAAGTCATTTTTACAGAAGGTAAGACTTGTTACAGCCTTTCGGACTAATATAAGATATTGATACTTTTAGTTTACGTGGTAAAACTGAAAATTTGGTATTACTAAATTTTATTTTAGGTTTTTGTTGAAAAATATTTGTTTAAATACCTAATTAACGATAAATTTGGCGAATAATATACTTGCAATGAGTTTTGCCCAATAATTTTCGTATAAATATTTTAAAGAACGTAAATTAAAAAGCTTAGACATTATAAAACTTTGAATTTCATCCTCTTTTAATAACATTGTTTTGTTATGCTAACTTATGCCAACCTGTAGCATTTGCAGTTCGAGATACCTCATCGCGCCGTATCAATACATTTTTTTATTCTGGTTTAAACGTTTTTTTTTGTTTCGTGTCCTCTTTAATTTATAACATATACATAAATAGTTACAAAAAAGTATACAACAAACTAATACTTGACAAAAATAAGCGAACAATCAATCAAGCTTAGTGATGTATAAACTTTATTATAAAGTTATAAAAAGTTATAAAGAATACTATACAGCAAACGCAGAAGTTTATATGACGTACGGTTAATAAAAAAAATAGGTAAGACAGTAAAACATAATAAATATGATAAAATACAACTTGCTGATAAAATTATTACTAATAAATATGAGATGGCAAACGCTTTTGTAGAGCATTGTACTACTTGTCCTAAAAATAAAATCATAAATATTTTTAAAAATACCAATTTTGATCATTATACCACACAACATGTAGATAAATCCTTTTATTTTTTTTTTCTGTAGATGAGTATGATGTTAGAGAGGTTATTGGCTCCTTGAAAAATATTACCTCGGTAGGGTATTGATTGCATATCAACAAAATTAATAAAGTGTATTAGTCAATATATAGCGCAACCCCTTGCAAATTTACTAAATTTATCAGTAGAACAGGGTAATTTTTCCACATAGCTTGAAGGTAGGTGTTGTAACTTAAATATTCAAAAGTGGAGATAGTTCAATTTTAGATAATTACAGGCCAGTTACGGTCCCTACTATTTTGGGTAAAATTTATGAAAAATGTGTATACAAAAGAATGTATAGTTTCCTTAGTAAATACAATATATTATGTTCCAACCAACACGGATTTCTACCTGGAAGATCAACAGAGAGTGCTACCACTGAATTGCTTAGTTTCATTCACATCGCACTGGATCGGGAGAGATCTTGTGGGTGCACTTTTCTTTGATCTCTCAAAAGCATTTGATACCATAAACGTAAGAGTTGCTATAGAGAAGCTAAAATAATCTTGGTTTTAGGGTCAGTTCGTATTATGTGTCATCTTATTTACATTCTAGGAAGATCCTCGTTAAACTTAGTGACAAACGATCAGATTATGGTGATATTGATATTGGGGTTCCTCAGAGTTCAATATTGGGAACATTAATATTTCTATGCTATATTAATGATATGCCTAGATATGTCAGTTCAAATAACATATTTATGTATGCAGATGACATAACCATTGCAAAATCTGCTTCAAGTACCGAGGAATTAACTGTTCAACTGAATGTTATATCAGAAGATTTTACAGAGTGGTGTAAAAAAAATGCTTTGATTGTTAATGCTAAAAAAACCACAAGCATGCAATTCTACTACAGATCAAATTCAAGTTACCAGTTTTCTATAATAGTGAATGATAGCCTGGTTCATTCTACAACTTCCACCAAACTTTTAGGTTTGTATCTTGATAGTAACATGAGCTGGGAATCTCAAATTAATCATGTTTGCAAAAGAATAAATAGTAGTTATTACGCAATATTGCAATTAAAAAGCTTTCTTAAAAAGGAACAGTTATTGAATGTTTATTATGCAATTGTTTATCCTGACTTAGCCTTCAATATAAATCTTTGGGGTAGTGCTGTGAATGCTGCAAGAGTGTTTGTCTCTCAGAAAAGGATAATTCGATTAATTTTTGATTTACCATATATGCATTCATGTCGACAATATTTTAAAGAATACAACATTTTAACAGTAAAATGTTTCTACTGCAAAAATTGTTCTACAGTGTAAATGAATATATAAGGGATGTAAATAATTAATTCTATGTATTTTTTATCCTTTTACTCTGAAATTGAGTATTTTTTTATAATGTATTTATAAAACCTATATATCCTATAAATCATGTAAATGATCTTTCAGGATGAATAAATTATTATTATTATTATAAACATACTTAATTGTTTAGAATAATTTTCAATCGTATACAAGTGGACTTCAACCGAGTGTTTGCTTAAAAAAATATTAAAATTTTTTTACTATGATTCTAAATCATTACAGTCTAAGTCTGGTGAGTGAAGTATCTTGATGTAATATGAGAATCAACGCTTACTTTGACTCAGCAGATAGAAAGAATAAACAAGAGAGCGGTAATTAGGTTCATAGTAGCCAAACGCTTTATCTAGTTTGTGTGATATGCCTGTTCTCAAGTATTGACTGTCGTCATGTTAACATACTTCTCGGTCGGGAGCTACATCAAACAATTCCTCGACTGTTCGAACTCCTCGACATATTTTGTTTCCCTCATTCTATGACCGAAGTATTGGACTTTTCTAATTTTGATGGTTTTGACCACTTCACTTTTTAGCAAAGGTTCTAGCATAAGGTTATTAGATATCTGTGCTGTCTACGGAATTTTGAGCATGCGACGGTAACACCACAACACAAACGCTTCCAATTTATGTAAATTTTTTAGTTTTATTGTCTAAGTTTCACATCCATAAAGCCAAGTAGCCCAGACGTAGCATTTGCGCATTCTTAGGCGCATGTTTAACGGGTGACCTATATTGTATAATAAAAAACACCAGCTAATAAAGCTGTTGCGTGCCAGTTTTATTTTGGTGGCAATTACTTCGTTGCTCTCAATCCTGCACTCAATCCAACTTCCCTGATATCTACCTAAAGTTTTACACCCTGTCCAGGTTTTGATATCTTGTTTTAGTCCAGAGTCTTCAATATCAATTTTTTCAACCACCATCTATTTCATTTTATTTGCGTATGCCGGGTTTCATTACGTTCGTTCTTTACAGTGTTCAGCAAAGTTTGAAGGTCTTCAAGACTCTTTGTCATTATGGCGGTATTATATATTTTATGCATATTGAATGTTATTAATAATTTCACCACCGATTTTAACACCTTCGCTACGATTCTTTAACGCTATTTTAAATCTTGATTCAAAATAGACATTCAACTACATTGGTGACATAACACATCTTTGTCTGATGCTACGCTTAACAAAAACTTAATCTGAAACTTGCTGATCTATCTTAGTAAAGATTTTTGAGCAATCTGATATTGTCCGTATCTATACTAAGTCTAAGCATTGAAATAGTAATGTTTGTGGTACTCTATCAAATGCTTTCTTAAAATCTATAAAACATACGTAAAAATTGCCATAATCAGTTGCACTTATGAAAAAATGAGTAATACTTAAAATCAGACATATTCCATGATTCCACATCAGATCTAAAGAAAATTATTATTGGAGTACGTTCATTAACAACGGACATATGCTAATAGGGGCTTAAGTATTGCGACAAACAAGCAGAAATCAGTTTCCTAATGGGCTCTCTTTCTGGACATGCCTCATTCAAGGGACACCTAAATATAATGTAGCTGAGAATCTGAAACAGGACACTATATCTTACATGACTGCAAGACCCAGATCGCAAATCATTTGGAGACTACCAAGTGACTTCAGAGTCATATGGTACCCATTCATTATACCTGTACAAGCTGATACAGGGTTCTGAAATCCTGGAATGGGTATCATGAAAAAATCCTTAAAATAAACATGAATCATTCTATGTACAATAAAGCACTGAAAACTTTGTTTTCAAACTTCCACAAAATTTATTTTAACTTCTTATCACTACAGCAGAAGGTACTGGGTTTTTTCTCTGGTGGTGGAAAAATTACACAAGATAGCTCTGAAATTAGTATTTCCACCACCAGAGAAAAAACCCAGTACCTTCTGCTCGATTACATATACAGGCAAAATATCAACAAAAATAGCCAAACACATAAAAAAGAAAGGAGTAACACCAGCTTTACGAACAAATAACAACCTAGGCAAATATATAAAAAACAACAAGATCCAAAATAAAAAAAACACTTACACTGTGGTGTGTACAAACTTAAATGTGACGACTGCCCAAAAACTTACATCGGTCAAACTGGTAGAAACTTTAATAAACGAATAGCAGAACATAAAAGGGCTTTCAATAATAGAAAAACAGATTTTACATACGCACTTCAACTTCTAGATCACAATCATTCTTTTAATGACGAATTTTAAAATTCTTCACATTCAAAATAAATACCTTAAGCTATCCTTGTTAGAATCTATGGAAATTAACAAATTAAAAAACACAGATATAATTCTGAATGACCAACTTGAAACAAACAGTTCTCCCTCCTCAACCTATTTCATTAGAGAGTATAAAGTGTAAACCCATGCCAAAAATAAATCACTTGAGAAAAGCAATCAGCCGAAACAGCTGTAGTAATAAGTTAAAATAAATTTTGTGGAAGTTTGAAAACAAAGTTTTCAGTGTTTTATTGTTATATAAAATGAATTTCCATATATGAAAACCACATAAATTTATTACGATCTCCCTATAACAAATACTTATCCTTTTGATAACACTACGTTTTTAAATCAAATATATTTTTATTACCACTGCATAACTAATCAGAGTCAGACATAATATATATAAAATAACGGATTGAATAAATCATATCAGTACAAAAATCTAAAAAAAATTTTATTGAAAGTAATCTCTTTATTGATTTTCAAGCTATCCCTCTATCCCTATCCCTTTAACCACTACTATTCTGCTTTTTTTGCTCCTTCGTGATGTGGTCCAGCTTAATTTAATTCTACAAAATGGTGTCTCTCGATTTTATAATTCCAAATATTTTAGTTGCGCAGTGTTACATTGAAAATTAAAATGAATTTAAACGAACATCATACCGGGAACAATTTTGTAACTTATTATGAAATATTTTGTCTATTTTGCAATATATTCTTTATCTTATGTACTTCGTAATTCATCATCAAAGCTTCGGTCAATTGTTAAATTTATTTTCAATTACTATAAACACTTACCGTACACTACTGATATAGGGGCAATAGAACTCAACTGAAATTCCTGACCTGGAAGTTAACCAGTTTAATAGGAAAATATCGGCTCTTAAGTTAAGTGACTTTTCAGTTAAATATATCCGTTGAAACATTACAAGAGTGAGTTGGTAAAGTTCCTGAGTAGGAGTAACATCAGAGACTCCGTAAGTCAGCTTATAGTACGTCAATTATTAGTAATAAACAAAAATGTCTATTTGACAACTTAAGAACCAAGCTACAAACGTAGAATTTAAGTATAAACTAGCAAATGAACTTTCAATCTTCTCGGCGGAATCAATAGATATACTTGAAGCTCTAAAATATGTTAAAATATAACGATAATATTTTGCCTACCACAGGGGGCATTAATACGGGAGATAGAAAATGGGGGGAAAAAACTATTGGGGGTAGATAGGTAGGAGAGCTGGGGTCGTGGATAAGTAAAAGATAAGGGCATTGGAATGGGGAAACTACAAAAAAATTAAATAAAGGGCTCTTGGGATAAACAAAATAAAAATAAACAAGAAACACCTCAAGGAATTTAATATAGGGCGCCACTTGAGGTGCCTAATTATGCTATTACAACCACTAGTTGTAACTAGGGAAATAATTAGAAAACAAAATCAAAACATAAAAACATATCTTTTTCAAATAAAATCAAAAAGGGTTAGCTCAAAAAAAATAAATAAAAAGTTAAGACAACAAAATTTAACCTTTATTTATGTGTCACCACAAACAGTTACAAAATGGAGAAATACAAAATACAAAACTTACGTGTCATCCGCTTACAAACTCCAGGAGTTGGAGATACTACATAAAACTACAAATTTATATGGAGGTTAACCTTGTTTAAAAATAAAACAAACTAATAGTAAAAAAAAATAATAAAAAACGAGCTGTCACAAGTTAACATTAAATTTAAAAAAAAACTAAACACACAAATTGACAGCTCAACTCAAAACCTAAAATTTACAATTTTAAATGTCAACGAAAGCAATTATTTAATTTAAAACAAATTGTCTGTCTTTACTTTAAAATTTGATCAAAAAGTTACCTGGATTTTCACTAACAAAATGCACTAGAATTTGTGGAACCAGACGCCACTGGAATATCCGAAACCATAACTGGAACTGAGGGCTTTACTCTCTGTGCAATGAACACAACTATCTATCTTCATATCTTCATATCTCGAACAAATCTATCTCCATACTGCCAAAAGCCTTGGATGATAACCAGGTAGAAACAAAACGAGGATGGAATCGACGATTCTTCCATTCCTCACTCAAACATTTACTGAACCATTAACTTCACACTGCTACACATTTTCTTCATAAAAAAAAGACAAACAAACGTCTTCATAAAAAAACACAAACAACGAGGAACATTTCGAATTTAAAGTCAAATTCGGACATAACGTTGACCGCTTTTCACCGCGGCTCCAACGATAGTGAAGAAATTCTATTAAAATTGAACGCATACATACAAACGCTGACATAACAAGACACCACGAAACGACGTACATATCCCTTTGCGACGCATTAAAATTGCGGCTTCTAATAAAACAAGAATTTGCCGAGGAAGTTAAAATAAATAAACAACTCTAAAATGGTTTATTTCAACTTGGCCGACCTAAGAAAGAAATGAAAAGATATGTGGGTTTAAATACGTACGAAATATTTTTAGATCTATCAAAAATATATAAGGTGATTTTAATATTTCGTATACGAGGGGACTTCAATATACTTCAAAGAATCAATGAAATTGAAAATGCTACAAAAAACACCTGCAATAGACATATTTTAATTCTGTCAGATTGCCTTTCAGTTTTGCAGAGTCAACATAAAAATTATTTGGGTCGAAGTACATATTGGTATCAAACATAATGAATATGTAGATCATTTAGCTAAAATGAGTGTAACAACTGACTCTACGTTAATATATATATATGCTTAATACATCAGATGTTACTACGATTTAAAAAAAAATCAGCAATTTAGTTGGAAAGAGCAATGGAAAAATTACTGTTCTACAAATCATAAAAGATATACCTCTTTACAACTAATTATACCTCAAACAACCTGGTGGCAGAATTTTAAAGCTTCTCGTAAATTCCTGGTGAATATATTATAACCTTTCGAGACTGGCTGAATGACGAAAGTCTATGCCACAAAAAAAAAAGAAAAAAACTTAAGAATCATCGAATATTTCAAAGCAGTACAACAAACTTTTAATCGACCTGAAGACATGACAATAATATTCACAGATTTCTTAAAGTGCAATCCAGGGGATTCAGAAAATATATCCGAATTATCCGATTTTAGAACAGATTAAAAAAGACCTTGTTACTCTACAAAATAATAGTAAACAACTACATATTGTGTGGATATCATCTCATGTGGGGATACCAGGAAATGAGATAGCTGATCAAAAGGCCAAGATGAAATGCCAGATATGAAAAAAATGCATCAATGAGTACACAAAAAACTTATGGTTACGAAGTAGCAACTCTTCTTAAATAATAAATTGCGGCAAGTAAACCAAGATCTATCAGCAACAACACCAATTTTAGTAAAGTGAAGGAACCAGGTTGTACTACATCGTATCTGAATAGGACATACCAGATTGACCTACGAATACCTACTAAGGAAGGAACCTCCTAGAATATGCTCTGCCTGTGACACCAAATAACTGTAGGCCACATTGTTAAGGACTGTTCATTATATCAAATGGAAAGACAAGCTACTGGACTACCAAGTGATGTAAAGTGCGCTTTAGACGTGCCGATTGTGACAAAATCATTAGGTTTTTAAAGAAAACGAAATTGTATAATCAAAAATTAGTGATACTTTAAGGAAAAATTTAAATTATAATGAACTTTGTAAAAACTTTATAGTTTATATTTTATATTAATCGTTATAATATATTTTGGTCTATATTGAACCACCGGTAATAACCTTCTATGGTTGATGCGGGTTATTCCCAATAAAAAAAAATTAAAAAGAGATTGGCATGCTTTCTAAAACTTGCAAAGCAAACAGCTTGATGAATAAATCAGCAAGGGAATCTAAGATTGCATTCCAAATACCGTTCATCTTCGTCAAAATTCGTAGTGACTTCAATTTCTGGTACTCCACACGGAGTAAACAAATAAAACATAATGACGGTACTAGATTTTGATTCGATACAGAGCAGCGACAAGCCGCTATACGTATTTCGACCTCTTTAGGTCTCTTCAGAACGGTATAGCCACTACTTCGTATCGAAACAAAATCTATTCTCGTCGTAGACCATATTTATCAAAAATAACTATAAACAGATAACTATAAACAGAACTACGCCATTTAAGAACAAAAAAGAAATCATAGGATTTCTACCTGACGAAATCGAATTCAAATATTAACCACCGTTCTTTCTAAAACTTGCAAAGCAAACAGCTTGATGAATAAATCGGCAAGGGAATCTAAGATTGCATTCCAAATTCCGTTCATGTTTGTCAAAATTCGTAGTGAATTCAATTTCTGGTACTCCAAACGGAGTAAAGAAATAAAACATAATGGCGGTACTAGATTTTGATTCGATACAGAGCAGCGACAGGCCGCTTATACGTATTTTGACCTCTTTAGGTCTCCTCAGAACGGTATAGCCACTACTCCACTAAAACACTTACTACGCTAAAAAGAAATTATTTTTTTAAGTAGACATGTAGAGGAAAATAATATCTCATGTCGATAACCAATTAAAAGTAATTATTTTAACAGTACAATTTTTAATGTCTATAGGCTTGGTTAGCACGCAGTTCAGTACGCGTAGTTTTTTTTTGTGGCATAGACTTTCGTCATTTAGCCAGTCTCGAAAGGTTATAATATATTCCTTAAGAAAGTATGTACACATCTTCTTCTTCTTCAGCCTGCTTCTTCTCTCTCTTCTCCACTTCTGGACATAGGCCTCTTCCATTTGCTTCCATCGATTTCTACTTTTGGCAATTCGCATCCACTCCTTGCCTGCGATTTGTTTGATATCGTCTGTCCACCTCTTCTGCGGTCTGCCTACTCCTCGCCTGTTCTCTCTTGGTCTCCAGTTTGTTAATCTTTGTGTCCATTTTTCGGGATTATCTCGGCAACGTGTCCGACCCATCGCCACTTGAGCCTTGCAATACGTTCTGAGACATCAGTAATTTTTGTTCTTTCACGAATGACGTTATTTCGAATCCTGTCTCTCAAACTAATCCCTAGCATGGCCCTCTCCATTGCTCTTTGGGTTGTACTGAGCTGCTTTAAGGTTTTCTTTGTGAAGGCCATGGTCTCCAGTCCATATGTAGTTACAGGCAAGATACATTTGTCATAAACTCTACGTTTTAGACACATTGGTATATCTTTATTCTTCAAAATAAAGCTTAATTTGTCGAAAGCTCCCCAAGACAGTTGTATGCATCTTTTTATTTCGGCTATTTGATTTTCTTTGCCGATTTTAATGGTATGTCCAAGATATATATATATATATATATATATAATATATATATATATATATAGTGGTCTACATTTTCAAGACTGATCTTGTCAATAACAAGATTAGTTTGTAAATTACTCAGTATTTTTGTTTTCTGAAGGTTCATTTTGAGACCTATTTTATTTGACTGCTGGTTTAATTCCTTCAACATTTGCTCCAGTTCCTTGATATCTGTACTAAATAATACTATGTCATCCGCAAGCCTCAAATGACTCAAACGTACACCATCAATGTTTAGACCTTTTTCCTCCCAGTCAAGCTGTTTGAATACATTTTCCAATGCTAAGGTGAAAAGCTTTGGTGAAATAGTATCACCTTGTCTAATACCTTTATCAAGGCGCATTTTTTCAGTTTTTTCGTCTTCATTGATTTTAATGTGGAATGTGGCCTATTTATAAATGTTTTTAATAAGTGTAGTGTAACATGAGTCTATTCGAGCATCCCTCAGGGCTGACAAAAAGGACCAAGTCTCAATACTATCGAAAGCCTTCTGAAAGTCGATAAATGCCATATGTAAAGGTACATTATATTCTGTGATTTTTTCTACTAGTGTTCTGATGGTTTATAAGTGATCATTAGCACCAAACCCTTTTCTAAATCCTGCCTGTTCAACCGGTTGATACAAATCAAGTTTTTGTGTTATGCGGTTGGTTATTATTCTTGTTAACAATTTGTATAAGTGTGACAACAAACTTATAGGTCTGTAGTTTTCAATATTAGTAGTGTCTCCTTTCTTGTGTAAAAGTATTATTTCGGCGTTTTTCATAGGCTGGGTATTCTTTCTTCTGTTAGACACTTATTCAGTAAGACTTCCACAACTTCTACAACGATGTTGTTGCCCATTTTTAATATTTCAGACGTTATACGATCCTCGCCAGGAGCTTTTTTGTTTTTCATTTGCTGTAAGGCATGTATAATTTCCGAAGAGGTTATTTTAGGGAGGGTTTCCGAGCCGACGTTTAGAATTGTTCTGTGGTCTGTTTCGGGGTTCTGTATAGTAGATGTATAAAGATTCTTATAGAACGTTTGTATTTCCTTGATTATTTGAGTTTTTTCGGTCACCGTATTCCCCTGTGGATTTTTGATTTTAGGTATAATTATTAGATATACACATAAGTATAATTATTTCTCTCAGACAAATGCACAGCGATATCCCCAAAACGAAATAGACGAATAATTAATAGAAGAACACGTCGAGGGAAAATACAAGGGCACTCGCTTCTCGTCTAGGGGTCCGTCAAGACATTTATTTTAACAGACAAACAATACTGGACCACGGATAAGGTATAGTTACATATAGGATAAACAAAGTGTACAAGTCTAACCCTATACACGCTCATGAAAGTTTTCATGAACGAGTACCAGATTTATAAAGCTATGCATGTGTCTGACAAAAATTCTATAATTAAATTATATATTATTACAGAACCTATGGCTAACAAGGACTGTATATTATATGGAGCGTATATATTGCATTTAGTTAACTTTGTATACAGGGTGTTTGAATGCTGAATAAATTTAGGACATTCAAAGAAGATGTGATCGAGGTCACCTAGCTTACCGCAATGTTTGCAACTATCATCATCCATGACTTTTATTTTAAATAAATGGCATGAGTAGCATGCATGCCCAAAGTTGTGCGTATTTAAAAATCATTAGTAACATTAATATAAATGAAACTTTCGCAGTAACCCATTAAGATATAGTTATTTTGGTCGTAAATATTTTAGTAATATTTTTCGTAGACACAAAAATAAAAATAATTTCTTTCTCCGACACTTATCAAAGAGTTATTATTTTCACCGAAAAATTATTAAGAGTGTGTTTCTTCGCTAGCACCAGCGATATGGTATTATTCGTTTTAATTTTACATTAAAAACAATTTTCTTTTTTTAAACAAGAAAACAGAAAGGTCATAAAATATATCACATTAAAGAGTAAAATCCCTTAAATATCTTTTCAGTTTAATTTAGCTACCACAAATATCTTTAGATAAATGGGATAATGAACATTCTCTGGCCCTGATTATTATGAATATCTCTGTCCTGATAAATATTTTTGCTTATGAAAGGAATGTAATTATTTACAAAATCAGGGAAATGTAAGTCTAAGGACATAGAATACTGAAATAAAGGAAGAGAAACAATGAAGTTATGTTGAATTAGAAGTTCCGTTTAAAATCGGAGGGTTGAATAATGGCGAAGCTCTACATTTGTTTCAGGATCGCTGTAAAACTATAAAACTCGATTTTATTATTTAATGCCTAGAATTTTAATTAAAAATTTTAATAGTTTTTGAGTCTAATAGCAAATCTTGAACTCAACACTATTAAAAATTGCTCAGAGTAACTACGTAGTTGAATGCTACTAAAACCAAACAAACAAGATACACATGTATTAATTTATCAGTTATCCAATTAACAGTAGTAAAACAGATAAACCGTTAATCAACCCTTAGTAATTATAATAAAAATGACAGAATGCAGTAACTGTGCCATTATTCAAAAGTATTAAAGCATATTTTCTAAGTTTGATTCATATAATCGGATTTAAATTCATTGAATAAGTTTCATCTAATCAATTTTGCCATACAGTATAGACAGTTTAATAAAAAAATCATCATCTTTGACTCGACAATCCTCTGTGAATCTAGGTCTGCTCTAAGATTTGTCGCCATTGTGTTCGGTTTCTGCCTACTTGTAGCTTTCTTATGATTTTTGTATCCCTTGGTCCCAACTACATCTTAAACACCTAATTCGCGGTCGCTTTCTACTTTTTCTTTATGTAGGTGTTCAATGTCGTTAGCTATTTGGTATTGTGCTAATTGCGTATTATGTGTCCAGTCCATCTAAGTCGCTGCAATTGCGACAATGGCAAGTGTGACCTTGCCGAAACGTCGTCAAAACAATGGTTTTTCTAAAAACCAAAACTATATACAATACAATATATATATATATAATATATATATATATATATATATATATATATATATATATATATATATATACAAGTTTTAAACGCACATTTTATCACACGGCTCAATAAATCACCAAACTTCTTATTTAAATATTTATATATCAAATTTTACCTATTTTTGTAATGATAGCAGCTAGATAACTTTGAAAACAGATTCCACTACCTTATATTTCTAGATTCCACCTATTAGCTCCCTCTGCCCCCATTCGCAATGATTTCTCATAGCAGCTCGTCGACCACCGACAGTCACTCTTTTACACAACATTTGTTCACGCTGTTATCGTATATACCCCATAAGAGTGAGAAAATCTCAACCACTGGTGTCAATTAAAAGTGGGATCCACACTTTCAGCCTTGCTGAAAAAGGACATGTCGACAGCTGTCTAGATAAGGCCGTAAAGCGATTTGTGAGATTTCATCAAAATTGAACGTGAAAATTGAACGCTCAGCTGTCATACTACCTTAAATAAATACAAGTGGTGATCAACTACCATAGGCAATAGCACCCCAAACGATTAATCCAACTGTCTTGTAAACATGCTTCTTAACAGCAAACCCGATAACTCGTCGACTCCACGGCGGCGTCTTACCATCCTATGAACATCATGCATTCCTAAATACAATCGCGATTCATCGCTGAATGCTACATTATGCCACCCAATGCTGCATTTCTCTACACCAATTCAAAGGTCGATGATAGTAGCCCGCAGCCAAAGGAAATACTAGTGGTAGGCGCAATAAAACCAGCATTTAGCATTTTTTATTGCTACTTTAACAGGTACATTTTTAAATATTTTTCCAAATTTCACTGTAACTTGGAAAACTCTAACAAAATATAATAAGACAGAACAATTGAAAATTGACGAAGTTAAATGTGTTGTAGTTTACAGAACTGTACTTTCAACTGTATTAGAAATATACCTTAATTGTTTACTATTGGGTAATTCAATAATAATGGAGCCATAACTCTTGGAGAAAAGATACTTCGAAGTAACCGCTTTGACTGGGAGAGTTAGTTTACTTCAAAAGCACTAGCAAGAAGCGTGATCTACCTATATGTATATATATATATATATATATATATATATATATATATATATATATATATATCACTCGACACTGAGGAGTAGGCAGATTGAGACCTTAGTGCCGAGAGACAGTTCTTGTATTTATACAGAACACGATACTGGTACGTCACGAGTGAGGGGAGTAGGCAGATTGAGACCCCGAACTCGAACAGAACCGTATCATTCTTGATAATGGCTTCAAAATGGGCGCCGATACGTGGAGTAATAAATTCTCAACGCGGTTCTTCCCGAGAACTAAGTAATTTTCATATATATATATATATATATATATATATAATATATATATATATATTAACGTTTTTATTCATAAGTACATTTGACAGTTGATAACAGCCCTCATATAGTCAACTCATATAGTCTTTATAGATCTGACAAAGGCATACGATAGTGTACCACTTTCAATGCTTTGGGTAGCAATGGAAAAACAAGGAATAAGCAAAAAAAATATACAAGCAGTACAACAGCTCTAAAAAAATATGACGGCAAACATTAAAACTGGAAATAGATTAACTAGAGAAATTCCTATTAGTAAGGGCCTAAAGCAAGGCTGCTGCATAGCACCTACACTCTTCAAAATATATCTAAATGAGGCACTCTCACTGTGGAGAAGAAAGTGCTGCAATATGGGCATCCCAATCGGAGATGATAGATTGTACACGATACATTTCGCTGATGACCAAGCCATTCTAGCTGAAGACGAGAGTGATATAAGCTACATGCTTAGAAAACTGGAAAATGAGTACACCAAATGGGGCCTCACAATTAATATACAAAAAACTGAGTACTTAGTTGTAGGAGAACAACCAGAAAGCCTACAAATAGAAATGGGAACTATAAAACCAACAGACAATTTTAAGTACTTGGGAGTCCAAATAACATCAAAAGCAGGAAGTAGCGAAGAAATACATTCCAGGATTGGCCAAGCAAGATCAGCCACCAGACAGCTACACGGACTATTATGGAATAAAAAAATAACAAAAGAAAATAAAAGAAGAATTTATAAAACAATAATAGAAAGTATTGGACTGTATGGCGCCGAACTCTGGGAAATAAACCAAAGAAACAAATCAAAAATTAAGGCCATGGAAATGAACTACTGGAGACGATGTTGCCAGCTCACTAGACTTGATAGGGTGAGAAACGAAGATATTCGGAGAGAAATGGAAATCGATGTAGATATAATAGACACAATCGAAGCCAAAAGACTTAACTGGTATGGACACCTTCAGAGAATGCCGGAAAATAGATGGCCAAAAAAAATAGAACAATGGACTCCGCCAACTAGAAGAAAAACGAGGTAGACCAAGACGATCCTGGAGAGACGATGTCGACGATGCAATGACCGCCAGAGATCTAACAACTAAAGATTGCTTCGACAGAAAACGCTGGAAATTAGGATGCGAGAAGCGGCGCCAGCTGTAGAAGACTCGCTTGTTATATTATATTTATAACAGCCCTATGATTATGTTTAAAGACATTTTGGCATTTTTTTGACGCAATTTTTAGAATTTTAATTTAATATGGTTCACCAGTTCTTTGTTTTTATTTTTTGGGACTTTATTACTCTGCTCGTACAGATATATTATCTTAATAATCTATAATTTATTCAAAAATATCTCGAGTTATGCTGATCGTAAAAATTT
Source organism: Diabrotica balteata (assembly GCA_918026665.1). NCBI lineage: Eukaryota > Metazoa > Arthropoda > Insecta > Coleoptera > Chrysomelidae > Diabrotica > Diabrotica balteata. Next base: position 78,485,748 of record OU898285.1, read on the forward strand.
AATCATAAATTTTATTGAAGTATAAAGAAATAATAAGAGAAGAAGGATATTTTTAGATGCTGATAAGGGTAACCTTAACTTAACCAACTCCGTTTTAAAATATTTGATAGTTTTTATGACACAGCTGATAGCTCCAACGTATTGTAATAAACCAGTGAAGAAGAATTTCAAAAACTATTTAATAATTTTAACAAACCTTTAATGTATGTACCTACGTAGTCTCTTAGGGTATAAAATATTATCATTAAGAAGCAATTAAACTCAACGTAGTTTAGTCTATTGTAAGAAATATGTACTAATAACGGGTTTTTCCTGTTGGATTAAAATTCGAAATGGTCCCTGAAATACTGAATTTAACTGAAACTGTACTTCAGTAGAAAAGGATTTTAATAGTTTTTAATAGACTACAAGCCAGTGGGAAATTTTAAGGGGTCATTTGATACAGCATGAATCAAATCATTATAACAATATGTAATAACACCTTTAGAAACTATGCTGTCAATTTTTATCGGTACCTACACAGATAAGATAAATTTAACTAAAGGGGGTTGGTATTTTGATTAAACATTTTTGTACAGCATTTTCAACTTAGGTAGATAATATAAAAATAATGACCTCATTTGTTTCCAATACCGAAAATTGGGTCAAAGATTTTCACCTCATTTTCAATAAGTTGATACAGTACGTCAGTCATACACTTAGTTTCGGGGTCCTATTTAGATTTTTTTTGCAGTGCCACATATCGGTTGGTACAGGGGTGAGAAATCTAGGGAGCAACCTTTGATGTTTAATTAGTACAAATGAGGTAATTAGTACAAGATGAAACTCAATGATTAAAATGTAGGTGCATAAAATAATAAAATTTTTCGGACATGCCGTAGATTTTTCATGGTACATGTGCATATAAAAAGAAAATTAATTTTCCTCTGGTAAGTGGATTAGTATCAAAAATTTCAGTACGGCATTAATATATTTTGTTAATATTGACATCAATTATCAAGAAAACCAAAATGCCGTACATAAAAAAATTGTTATACAGGGTGTTTCAATAGGATATGTCATAAATTAAATCACGCATTCCGAGTACAAAAGTAAATTGATTGAATTGAATTGAATCCAACTTACCTTAGTACAAAAGTGTACACCAAAAAAGTTGAAGCTCTTTGAAGTTACAAAATAAAAATTGTTTTTTGCGTTATCTCCTAAACTACTTGACATTTTGTAATTAAAATGGACACGTTACTTTCTTGTTCTGAAAGCATTTTTTATAAAATAACAACAACAAAATCTAAGTGCATAGAAAAATTTTAAGGGGGATGTGCAGCCTTAAATCCCCCACAATTTAGAGTACGTTCGTATAAAATACATTTTGTGGCATCATTAGTTTTTAACACATTATTTTTAAAAAATGTTTGCCTCTTATCTTTTTTATCAGAGAACAGTTTTTATTGAGTTACGGCCCTTTTCATTAACCTTTAAAAAATTACGTGCAACTAAATAAATGGCTTAAATGAATACAAAAAATGTCCATACCCTCTATAAATATGATATTACCATAAATGTTCAAAATGACCCCCATTTTCTTCAATACACATTCGGTAAATATCGTTTTAATAAGGAAAACCGAATGCGCTGAAAAATCAGATTTTTCTGACGAAATTGATTTGCAGGTTCAATTATTATAACCCTCAATTGTTGTTCGTCCTTTATTGTTACATAATACACTTTCTCTTTTATAAACCTCCAAAAACAAAAGTCCATGAGATTAAGACCTGGATTTCTGGGTGGTCAAGAAATAGGTGCGTCACGATCCTCTTCCAATCCACCGACCAGGATACTGCCTGCAAAAGTATTCCCGGACTTCATTAGTGTAATGCGGTGGATCTTGTAGAATAAAGGTCAAAGCTTGATCAATCGATGGTTAATTGTATACTAAATGTATTAATAAAGAAACTTTTTAAAGATTGGATCAAACTTACAATTTAAGTTAATTTGAGTGTTGACACAGTTCTAAGGATTATTTTTCATTTCTCTACTAATTTCAAGATCTAGTAAATTCATTTTTATATAATTATTATTGGGTATACTGTGTATATCCAATAATATCTTGCTATCTAAAAAGGATCTTGCTATCTCTATGAGGACTAAAGCCATGCTTTGAAGCGTGTATATGATTCCCAAAACTAAATTTATCAATCTTAGACAGATGTTCTTTAATGCTTATATCCAAAGGTCGCATTGTTCTACCCACATAGGTCACCGGGCATTCACCACAGGATTATTTATAAATACCACTTTTTGACGATTTGTTGATTTTGTCTTTAGTGTGAGAAAAAATAGATTTGATATTTTCTTTAACTTTGAAAGAAAGTTTTACATTAGAAATGTTATTTAAGATTCTGGCTATATTATTCGAGTGATAACCTATGTACGATATTGATCGATAAATAACTGTCGAGTTAGAAATGTTATGGACAGTGTTGTATGCTAGTGATCTATTCCATTTATTCCTTAATTTGTTGAGTATGTTATCAACCAAAGTAGGGATATAACCGTTACTATAAGCAAGTTGTTTAATAATATCTAATTCTGATCTTTAATAGCTAACACATCATCCACATATCTGAACCAATATAAATCTTTTTGAAAAGAGTTTTGATTCAGAGAAAGATTCCATAAATGGAAATTCCTCAGATGCAGACAATATCCTAGTTTCACTTAACAACTTACATCCAGCTATAAAATTCACCTTAGAAACAAAATCCAGCAATTTTATTAATTTTCTAGACTTAACAGTAACTAGAATATATAACAAATTAAATTTTTCAGTCTTTAGAAAACCAACTCAGACTGACCATACCATCCCTAGATCTTCTAATCATCCTTTTCAACAGAAAATCGCCTCCTTTTATTGCTATATCCATCGTTTACTTAGCTTACCTCTGTCAGATTCAAATTTTAAACACAGTGTCTTACAGTCTTTTTCAATACATGAAATTTTATTTATATTGAAGTTTTTTACCAATTGTGTCACTTTTTAGACTATTATCATTAATATTTAATTAAAACTTTCTCATCTGAAAAATATTTTATAGCTATTGTTAATAAGTGTCGGAACATTTAAATTTAGCGTCTTTGTATTTCCGGATATGTCCGCCATCAGAGGCTACTTTTTGGTCTCCTTTTTATAACGATTAGATTCCCTCTTTTGTCTTTTTGCTCGATGATGTGTTCATAGATTCACATATTGTCAAGAAACCGATGGATGGCATTTCGAACATTTAATTTAAAATAATTAATATGCTTAATTTAGTTACTTTAAAGTACGTTGTAATTTAAATGAATTTAAATTAAAAACAATTGTTTTTGTACCCTTAAAAAAGTATTTTAGTTAAAAATGTAATGCCGTTAAATAGAGAATTAAATTCTCGTTTAAATGAGGTGTCGCATTATACCGATTTCTATTTAAAAAAAATTAACGATTACGTCACTACACCTACACCGGTGACATCATCCCTACTCCATGTTCGTTATAAGATGGGTATTTTATAACAAAAATCGATCTTTGTTGGGATTTCCCTCAATACTCGACGGTTCTCGAAATTGATGATAATATTCCATAATATTCCAAATGACCTCTTAAAAATGTCCCATGAGCTTGTAGTTTATAACATACATACATAAATAATCCTTCCTCTTCTACCGTTAGGTGTCGAGGGAGAATTGTTTATAAAATAAGTAAAATGTTTTTATTAAGTTTAAAGTAAGAAAAATAAAAAACTTTCTACATTATAAGATGGGTATTTTATAACAAAAATCGATCTTTTTCGGGATTTTCCTCAATACTCGACGGTTCTCGAAATTGATGATAATATTCCATAATATTCCAAATGACCTCTTAAAAATGTCCCATGAGCTTGTAGTTTATAACATACATACATAAATAATCCTTCCTCTTCTACCGTTAGGTGTCGAGGGAGAATTGTTTATAAAATAACTAAAATATTTTTATTAAGTTGAAAGTAAGAAAAATAAAAAACTTTTAATCAGGACTCTGATAACATTCATCAATGCTGGCGGAGAAGCCGCAATTTTAGATTAAATGCATTTGATTTTATGGTGCAGATTGTGTAAAAAAGCATAAAATGTTTTCTTATCAAGAAAGCAAACAATAAAGGATTGTTATTGGTGTCTTTTTTTATAAGAGATTCATATATTTACCCCGTCCTTCAATTCCACTGAAAAGTTCCCAACTCGCTTGCAGAAATTTTGATTTGATAACTCACCGTAAATATGCCACGTGAAAAATACCGTTCTGTGCTTCTTCCTTATAATATCTTTAGGTAGACACCGCATAATACTTTATCCCTTGTTGACACACGTTTCGTACAAACATTTTGAGTAAATATAAGTCTCGTTCAAAAGAAGAAAGATCTCTGATACATTGTGAGTTCAGGTTATCTTGTTTAATGGAAAGATTTTGGCTTTGTTGGGTAATTTTTGGGAATCGCTTTAAAATATACAAAAATCGTAATATTTCATATAAGAGTTACTTTTCAGAGAAAAGAAGTTAATTAAAGTAATAAATGTATAGGTATAAAATACCTTAGATAAATATGATATTTATATGTATGTGGTTTTAACATATAAAGGATGAATTCTCGATATTTATTGACTTACTAATACTGGAATTTTTTTTCTATTTTTTTTATTTAACAAATATACCCGCATCAACCCTTGAGGGTTATTAGCGGGGGGACATACACAAACAGTAAGATACATATTGTTACATAAAAATAATATTTTTTACAATCTGGTATATAGTTTAGTGATTTTAAGATACCTTAATAAAAACTGTAAGTTTGACGTAAGTATACTCTTTAAATTGTCACTAAAGGTACACGCAATTCTTTCGTTCTTGTACACTGGACACGCGACAATTATATGTTTCACTGACAACTGGGTGTTCACTTGGTACACATCGTAGCAGCCTCTTGATTGAAGATATGCTTGTGGGTAAGGAAAGTATGTCCTATTCGAAGTCGGTTGATGATGATTTAATCTTTTCTATTACTTGGTAAGATAAGTTTGTTTTCTAGTTCACTTAGACATTCTTTTAGTTTGTTGGCAGTGTGATTCCAAGTAGTTTGACATGTTCTGTACATGTGGGCTTTGCTATTTACTTTGTGATTAGTCCAAGGCATTTGATTTATGATAGCAATACTTTGGTCGATTGTTGCATTGAGGATTCACTTCCTCATCACCACTTTCTCCCATATGGGAAGGTACCCAGATGAAGGACATATCTTTTCGTTGAGTCTGTAGATAATATAACTCTTCTTTGATCTTGAGAAGCATTGTGTAAGTTGTATATAGTTGTTTTATTCTCAGTAATGCGCTCATTGAATCGGTGATGATAACAAATTTGCTTTCATTGATAGAACCACATTTTTTCATGGCCTGGTGTATTGCCGTAAGTTCTCCGATATATATATATATATACAATTTGGTGCGATTTGTATGGTAGACTTGACGTTTTGTAGATGTAGGCTGCAGCATATCCTTCATCACATTTAAAAGCATCAGTGAAGATTTGATGGCATGTTGAGTATTTGGATATTACATATTTATAAGCCTGCTGTATAAGCAAAGAATGTGTGGAATGTTTTGGAAGTTCTTTGAGAGACGTGTCTATTTTTGGAGGTTTGATCATCCAAGGCGGAAAATTTACATATGAATAGGCATAGTAAGACTGAACTGTTCTAAGTTAAGACCAATACGTTTTATTCGCTCAGGAAATGGTAGTTTTTTTATTGGAATGTTTCTGTAAAAATCGGACGATATATTTGTTCTGCAAAGTATTGTTGAGTAGGTTACGTTGCTGTTGTTTGCTAAATTCTGGCAACGTAATTTAGTGATAGGAGTAGCCTTCGTTGACTAAGGGGCAGTTTATTAGCCAGAGCTTGTAAGCTACTTACTGGACTGGTTCTTGTGGCACCTAAAGCTAATCTTAAGCACTTATTTTGAATGTAGTCAAGTTTTTTTAAAGATGTTTTGTTATCCGTATCGTAACATAAACAGCCGTAGTCTAGTTTACTTCGTATTAGTGATCTGTATAGAGTAAGTAAGGTTGTTGTATCTGCCCCCAATAGATATTTAACAGCATTTTTAGTAGATTAATTCTGGATTGGCAAGAACGTTGCAGATAGGCTATGTGGCTTTCTCAGTTTAAATTACGTTCAAAAGAAAGTCCTAAGAAATTTATTTATTTATTCGGCGTGCTTCAGGACAAGTCGATTTAGTGTTAATTAAACGTTAGGGTAATTTTTTCTTTTGCTAAAAATTAAATAACGTGTCTTTTCACTAGAGAATATTAAACCTGTGTGTTGCAATTAGCTTTCAATTGTGTGTAAGGTACTTTGCAGTATATGTGTTCCCAGAGTTACATTGTTTGTTTTTAAATAAATGACTAAGTCATCTGTATATAGGATAGTAAACTCTAAAATAGGGTAGTTGTATTTGATCTATTATACTATTTATTGCAATTAGAAAAAGAGTAGGTCTTAGAGTAGATCCTTGTGGAGTGCCGTTTTGAAGTACTCGTGTGGAAGATGTAAATCCATTGGTTCTTACTCAAAAAGTTTGTGTTTCTAGAAAATTTTTTTAATAAAGGCCAACATATGCCCTTGAACATCCAATTCTTGAAGTTTTTTCAGTATAAGATGTCTCCATGTGTCAAACGCTTTTTTTATGTCAAAAAATACAGCAATAAGTTTTTGATTATTCAGAAAGGATTCATGTATACTTGATTCAAGTGTTATTAGATTGTCTGTTGTGGATCTACTCGTACGCAATCCACTTTGTCTGATACTTAATATATTATTGTTTTCGAGGTGCCATTTAAGACGATAATTAAGGATTTTTTCTAAAAGTTTGCAGGTACAACACGTAAGTGATATTGGACGATAGGAATTTGGATCCTGTTTGGGTTTATTATATTTAAGGATTGGAAGTGTAAGTCAAAAAATTGTTTATAATTTTAAAACATTTCTGAGGCCGCTCAAATAATCCGATCTGAATTATTATATAAAGTACCTTAGATAGGTCAAGTTATTTTTATTTGTCAAACAATTTGAAAACTTCTATATGGTTCAGTGTTGCAATATTTTAAAAAATTTAACTTTTTTTTTAATTTAGATTGCAAAATTATTATGCAATATCTGTTAAATTGATTTTAGTGTAATTTGGTGGACTGTTTAACTATATTACATAGATTTTTTAGGCCAATTATGTAGGTCCTAAGTGCAGTATAAGTGGTTGAAAAACATTGAATAAGGGAAGTCTTGTTTCCCTGCCTTTTTTCGTATATATTCCTACTTTTCAGCAAGTTAAACAAATTAACATATTTTTAACCAGTTGTATCTTACATAAAATTCAATTAACGCTATTTGATTTATATAATAAAAAATTATAAGAAACAAAGTTTGCAGAATTTTTTATTTTTAAAATTTTTTCATTAATACTCCCGACATATTTAAGAGTTTTTGGGAGATTGCACGTCCAAATGTAGACGTTTTTTAACAGATATGTCCTGGTCTATATATACTTAGACCAATAGTAGTAAATTTAATCAATTATGTCCTGGGAATAAACCATAAATTATTGTAATGGAACTTACAATAGAATTCCTAACAGGAGAGATTTGCTGTCATGATTGGAAATGATGATAGATTATAATGTTAATAAATGAGTATACAATAATACTAACATATCATAATGTGATAATAATTATAAAGGCTGTATTATTTGTCTGATAAATACTTCTGTGGCAGAATTTATTTCTTGTGATCATGTAGCATACATAAAAATATAGCCGAAACTTTACAGAGTAATAATCCCAAACCTCTAAGTATCGACGATCACAATAAATTAATAACAGACTCGGTTAGAAATGCTCAACTCAAATTTTACAAGAAAAATGACACTAAAAGTAAAAAGATTAGCAAAGATACCAAAGCTCTTATGGAAATATGACGAAACCTAAGCGAGAACAAAAAGGGAAACAAAGAAGAATATAGAAAACTAAATAAAATAATTTCAGCGAAAATTAGAAAATATGATAGAAAATATAATACTAATGTATTACTCAAACAGTAGAAGGGAACAGAGACTTAAAGATAATGAAAAGAAAACTCACACAAAGTAAAAAACAAATATACAAGCTGAGAGATAAAGACGGAAAGGCAACAACAGATAAACAAAACAATTTGAAAATAACCAGAGAGTTTTAAAAAGACATCTATACCAGCCAAAGACCACAACACAGTTTCCCGACTACTACTTCCCGAGTAAAGACTCTCATAAATCAAGGATCGGAAATACTTTTACCCATTACTGTGTCAGACCTAAGAGCAGCTTTAAAGGAAATAAAGAAACATCCATCGGCTGGTGATGATGGATTCGTTATTAAGGCAATCAAAGCAAGAGGAGAAATTCTACTAAAATCAGTAAGCAAACTGTTTAATAAATACATACATGCGGGTACGATTCCAAAAGACTAGAACAATGTTACACATTGTTACACAAAAAAGGCGATATTATTAAATTAGAAAATTATAGACCCATCAGCCTCTAGACACATATGTACAAATTATTAATGAAAATCTTAACAAAGAGACTAACACTTAAACTTGATTTCTATCAGCCCAAAGAACAGGCAGGCTTCAGGGCAGGATATGACACAAATGACCATTTGCATACCATAAAGATCTTAATAGAAAAGTGCATCGAGTACAACATACAACTGGTTTATGCATTTGTCGATACCGAGAAGGCTTTTGGTTCTGTAGAGTTTGAAACAGTACTGGAAGACCCAAATTAAAGCCGAGTATATTACAGGTACACGACACTAATCAAAATTGTTTACGGCAGCTCTAAAGTCAATATTTAAGAACACTCAATGACAAGATATGGGCATCAATATAGATTAAGAAAGATTAAATTATCTAAGATTTGCAGATGTTTAATTAATCTCAAATATCTTACAGGATACAGTTTCTATGATACATTCGCTTAAAAGTCTGTCTGAAAGAGCAAGATTAAAGATAAACTTTGAGAAAACTAAACTTATCACAAATCTCGTAATGAGTGGAAATATAACTATTAACAATAATACCATACAACAAACAGACACTTACAGATATCTGGGATATGAGATCAAAATAAGTAGAGACAATCAAACACATTAAATACATATTCGAATAGGCCTGACATGGGCAGCATTTGGCAAATTAAGCCATATTCTAAAAAGTTGACATCCCATGTATCTCAAAGGTTTATAACCAATGTTATTGGTTGTGAGACTTTAGCACTCACGCAAAAATCTGCAAATAAACTCAGAGTTACACTACGAGCCATGAAACGTGCAATGCTGAAAGTGAGCCTTCTAGACCACATAACAAACCAACAAATCAGGCAATGGTCAAATGTTCAAGACGTCATCGAAAGAACCACGACGCTTAAGTGAAACTGGGCAGGGCACTTAGCCAGAACACAAGATGGACGGTGGACAAGACGTATTGTGGAATGGAGGCCCAAAAACTATAAAAGAAGCCAAGGACAACCACCGACTAGATGAGATAAATGGACCGATGATATGAAACGTGTAGCGGGAAACTGGCTACAAGCGGCCCAGTTTAGAGAACACTCGAAAGAACTGAGGGAGGCATATGGCCAGCAGTGAACGCGATTGGCTGATTGATGCATCAAATGTACTGCCCTTAACCATAGACATCCTCAAAAATATTGAAAACAAACAGCACTCAACCACTGCTTGCTATGACTATGGCACAATATAAATAATTGAGAGAGGTTGTATTTTACTGTATGTAAAATAGTAAAATTATTTAGAAAATTTTTCCTAAGCGGATTTTCGCTTGGAATTAAATAAAATATATTGTTTAATGCTCATTAAATGTAGTAAATACCATTTAAAAGCTGTAATAAGTGTACTTTAATAGGACTTTAAAATATTGAAAATATTTTATATTGTTTCTTCACTCATACAACTTTTAGCTTTTTAATTAGTTTTTCCAGTATTCAGTTGATTTTATAAAATCAATTGTTGTCAACTTTTTTCATTGGTGTCTATATTCCATTTAGTTTTCTTGTAATTTATTGTCGCAACCGCATTTTTGCACTGTTAATTTTCTTTTCGTGGTTTTAACCATTGTTCACGTCTCGCTCTTATCGACAGGGTTGGTTTTATATATTTTTTGTATTGTTAATTTAATGTTATCTCTACGAATGCTAGTTTTTATACCCTAAAATTTTAAATATTCAACCGTTCACTCTTTATTTGCGTAGACTCTGCTTGTTAATTTGTCATTTTTACACCTTTACAAGATAATATTTCAATGAGCAATGCTTAGTGAGCACACCTATAATAACTCTGAGTTTATTAGCTCCAACAGCAATTGTTTGTGGTGGCCAAAATTTCATTAATATTTTTCTTGCCTGTGGTCTATAATACTTTGTCTGTAGGCTACACAAATTTAAAACTGAAACTTAAAAAAATTTTCTGGGATAAAAAAATAGTGAGAATACTTGTAAATTACGAAAAAAAAGCAAAAAGTAAAAAAAAGTATGCAGCTGAAAAAAAGAAGATTCCACTACAAGCAGGTACAGCCTGTTCAACATAGAATAAATAAAAACATCCCTGAATAAACAAAAAATTCAAATTTTTAGGTTGCTAAAAACCAAAACGAATAACTACCGTCAAAAGAAGAATTTAAAAAAGTTATAACACCAATCATGGCTACAATGCTTTTTCTTTCTTAATAACTCTCCCATCCCTAAGAATACGCATTTAATCAAATAAATGGATGATGTCCAAAAGTCAATTGAATGCAGCAGTACGACCAATTTAGAACAAAAAAAAATGTAGTACAGAAAACAGCAAAGAAAAGAGGTCTAAAAATCAACCGAAACCAAAAAAATATATCGTTCTGAGAAGCAGTGAAGAAAGAATGGACAAAGATTATTAATAAGTAGCTTCTCCGCATCGGAAACGATATGAATTTAAGTAAATTAAAAATTCCACTTCTCATCAATTGTAATAATGATAAATCGAACAAAAATCCAGGCCAGTTCAGTGTTGTTTATTGCGGTACTGCTGCTTATATTCGGTAACAGTCTATTTGTGCCGTATTCTCTTCTTTTATTGAGGCAGTTAGGACACTTTGTGCTCTCAGTGGTTGCTCAGATAATTATTGCTTTTAGAAAAAAGTTAGGATACTGGAATTTTCAAAATAAATTATGTGATCAACTTGGACATGATGTTGATTATGATGACGGGTACATATTGTTCCTGTTATTCCCCCTTTGATTTGATAATTTCACTAATTTGTCAGTGCCATCTTTGATTTAAGAATGAAAAAGTGTAGTTGATGAGAAAAATAAATGTTTATGGATTCTTTTAATTATATTATTTTCAAGATAACAGAGTAAAAATATCGAAATGAATGACTAATGTATAGTGAATATATCGCAATCAACATGTGGGATTAAACATCAACAAGAAGAGACCTCGTTTCTCGAAGTTTTCCGTGAATACATTATTATTTACTGAAAAAACTGAAACTAAAACTTTAAAAGTACTGCTGAAAGTAATACATAAGAGAATATACGAAAGGCTGGAGGAGGATATTAGGGAGACGCAGTTCGGGTTCCGAAATGGAATGGGTACTCGAGAAGGACTATTTGCCATCAACATATTGATTCATCGATGTCGGGATGTAAACGTTGATCTACACTTATACTTTGTGACTACGAAAAAGCTTTCGAATAAGTAAAACATAAAAAAACTAATATCAATTCGTAAATATAGTTCAAACAGTATATTGGAACCGAAGTGCCATAGTTCTAATTGATGGGCACTTAGAACACTCATAAGAAATGAAGATCTGTAAAGGAGTTATACAGGGATGTGTTTTATCGCCACTTTTATTTACCTTATATTCTGAAGAAATTTACCAATTCACGTTTAATAATATCAAAGCGGGAGTTAACGGAAAATTAACGTAATCATAGCAACGAGTATAGATCTACAATATCTTATCGAAAGCTAAAGTATGAATAGTGCTCAGATGGGAATTGTTATAAACGCTAAAAAAACGAAGTACATGCTAATTACACAAAAACCACAAAATATACATCAGCTATTGAAAATCAACGGTAACGTGATAGAACAAGTAAAAAAATATCAGTACTTGAGAACTTTGATGAATGAAACCAATGATCATACTGCAGAAATAAACAGGTGAATAGAGATTGCCAGATCAGCATTTATACGAATAAAGCCAGTCCTAATGTGCAAAAATCTAAATTTGGAGATCAGACTACGTACCATTCGCTGTTATATATGTTTTCAATATTATTATATGGAGCTGAGACTTGAAAACTTTAAAAAAATGCAATTTAAAAAGAATCGACGAACATAAATCGAAACTCATAATACAGGGAACGATTCAAGGAAGAAGATCTATTGGCCAAAGGCAGAACTCATGGTTAAAGAACCTACGTGATTGGTATCAATGCAGATCGATTGATGATTGTTTAGAGCAGCAAGTTCAAAAATAAAAATAGACATTATATTTATATCTCTTATAATCTCAAAATAGATTATTTACTTACATCATTGACGGCGGCAAGTTTTCGAGTTGCCTTAAGGTCGATTCAGACACATCAGTCTCGTCGCAGTCTCTACGCCGAACCGGTCCTGTTTGGTCACAGAACTATTAATTATCTGACAGCTGGGAAACTGTTCGTCGCCTGATGAATGTGAATTTCGGTGCCATATTTCTATTAACGAATATTTTGTATGACGGATTGTTCGGTTCGGCGCCAGGACTGTGACGAGACGTGACTGATGTGTCTGAATCGACCTTTGATGGATTTTCCTCGATCTCTAGAAGTACATCTAACTTTTTTCAGTTACATGTGCAGTATAACGAAAGTTCTTCTTAATTTGTCTAACTGTAGACTGCGACAATTGTTGACCAGGGTATTTATTACTAAACATTTCACAAACCTCCTTTTGAGTTCTTGTTTTATTACAACAACCAATCATAACTAAAATGTCCTATTCTTTGAGTCTCGGTCTATTTAGTAACTTTAAATACCTAAATGGATCCCTTTTCCCGGTTATAATTGCACTAAATATAAAAAAACTTTATATTGCTGAACAGAGGACTAAAATTACTTTTTAACAAGGTGTCACACGACCCCCTTTGCAATTTAAATTTTTCGAGGTGGTGCTTATGATTCAAAGGGGGTGCTGGAGGGGATAATATTTTTATACTATAAATTGCCAATTTAAGAATAAAAATCGACATGTTTCAGGTTTTTTTCACATAGTACATAATAACGCTAAAAATGAATTTATATACATATGGACCGCATTGTAGATAGCTTGCTAACGTTAGAAGCATAAATGTTCTATCCCAACTCTTCTGTAAGATATTTCAATTCTACTCTGAGTACTGTCTAGAATATTTATAAATAAGTATAATTTTTGAAGCAACAAAGGATATTGAGTTTATAATGAAAATGCCAAATTTCAAATCTTTTTCCTTTGCCGTAAAATGTAAATCCCGAGAATCGCTCTTATTTTGTTTCATTGTTTTTCGATGAGACGGGTCTATAGTCAAAATATATAATCCCACTCTGTCACCATCAAAAATGAAAAGGAGCGTTGCGGATATAAACATAACATCTGATGCAAATTCCGGATACATCGATTCAAGATATGTAAGAATGTCGTAGCAGTACAAATTGAATTGATTCAAAAGAATGAAATTCTTGTATACAAATCCGCTTTAGATATTTGTGACACGACTTTGAAAAATGTTTTATATTGTACATGTAATATCTTTCAGTGCAATCATTTTATTAGCACACAATTTTATAGCAAATGTATTTGCATCGCGTAATGAAGCGGAAAATTGTGAAATTAATTTATATATTTAAAGAAGGCTATACTATTATCAGAATATACAGTGCTTTTCAGATAAAACTATCCACCTTAAATAACTTTTGAACCTCTAATTTTTTAGAAAAACACAAAAAACACGTCAATTAATATCTGAAGAGGGAGACTAAGAATATATCATAGTTAAGGTTGCTGGAAAATGCACCCTCTTACCCCCTCTATCAACCCTTTATTTTTTTTTTAATTACTTCACCATTTTTTTATTTTATATTTGGCTTGAAGTGATTAGTTTATGAGATGGACAATTTTCCTGTTAACAAGACAGTATCTCTCTCACCTTAATTTACTGTCACAAAATAGGTTGTAGCATAATTTAAACTTTTTAAATATTTAACCGTACTATTTGTAGTACCTTCAAAAACCAAGACACAAAAAAAATTCACTTTTTGTGCAAGTTCTATCAAAGGTTTTCTATATTATTTTTACATTTGTTTTAATCGGTTATAGCGACAATTTGTTATAACTTGTAAGTAACAGCTTATTTTGATACGTGTGCAATTTGATCGCTGAAATGGTGAACGCTTTGCAAAAAAGAATCGAAATTGTAGGTTTATACTACAAAAATACTAAATGTGCAAGAGCTGCTGCTAGAATTTTTAATGAAACACACCAAAATAGACATGCAACTCATAAGTATGTGATTGAACTGATACAGAAAAATTTAGAGCAAGAGGGTCAGTTTGCAATAAAAAATATAACCGACTGGAACTTGTAAATAACGAAGCAATCCAAGTAGCTGTTTTAGGCAAGTTAACTTAGACTCTTAACAATCACAGTCACTGTCAACAATAAGCAGAGCAATCGGTGTTTCATCTTCTACAGCCTTCCGAGTCCTCCATAAATTTAAATTTTATTCATATAAAATTAAATTAGTACAAGAGTTAAACGAAGAAGATTTTGATCGTCGTCCCGAATGTTGCGAATTATTGATACAATGCATCATTAACAATCCACAATTGTTAAACAATATTTGCTTATCGGATGAATGCTCATTCTCATTAAACGGTTTGGTGATCAGATGTAATTGCCGATACTGGACTAAGAGTGATCCACATATTGTACGCGAATTTCACACACATCATCTTCAAAGGTTAAACGTATGGTGTGGTATCCAACGTGATCACATTATCGGACATTTCTTTATCACTGAAAACTTAAATGGTGCATCGTATCTTGAATTAATTAGGCAAGTGGTTGATCGTTAGAACAATAGTAGAAAATGATAATAACCTTACTGATGATTTGGTTGTATTTCAACATGATGGAGCTTCTCCACACTTTGCTTTAACTTTGCGATAATTTTTAAACGAATGTCGACAATTAAATGCAGACGTGTTAAGCAATGTCAGAGAAGAATTTCAAAATAGATGTACTATTGTATGGAAGTGAAGGGCAGTCATTTTGAACAATTATTGTAAAATTTTTTAGTAGTGAAATGTTCGTTCTAAATGTGTGTAATAAAATTGTGAAAAAATAATTTTTTTTCAATCCAATTTTCTTGCTTTTGTATTTATTTTTCTCATAAACTAATCACTTTAAGCATCATGTATTATACATTTCTGAAATCAGTACAAAGAGGAGAATCTAGAGAAGGTGCATTTCCCAGCAGCCTTAAATATGATATAATGTCTCCCCATTCAAATTATAATTGACTTGTTTTTGCGTTTTTCTTAAAAATTAGAAGTTCAAAAGTTATTTAAGGTGGATAGTTTTATCTGACAAACACTGTATAAGCATAGAATGTGAACTGGTTGTTCTAAAATGATAAATCGAATAAATACTGTCCAAATATGTTTTGCAAATGTCATTCTGGCCATTCTATTTGATTCATGAGCATGTCTCTGTTCTTGCAACAAACCCTAGTGGCCCGTGGCTTGGAATTGTTTTACTATTTTTGTCATTTTCTTTTGTTTATGACTGCAGTTATCCCATTTGCTACCCCGACTGTTTGTAGGTCTTCCTAACACGATACTAGCCTTACACCCTTTTCTTCTTTTTTTTTTCGCTTAGCAGCAAGTCCACCTTCTATCTGCCATTCTCGCAAGATAGCCTATCCATCTGACTAATTTCTGATTTCACGTACAGCTCTCCGATCTCTGAATTTATTCGTCTTATCCAAACGTCTAGATAGTCATTTTTTACTCCACCAAATATCTTTTCTATCTTTTGGTTCATTTACTTGGTATTGCCATGTCTCTGTTCTCCATGAATTCTATGATATCTCCTTTCTTGTAGCTGGTATTTGGAATTTTGGCGTAAAGTCTAGAAGAGTAAGACGCATTGTCCATTACTATCACGGAACTTGTTTTAATATTCGGTAAAAGTTGTTCCGTTACTCATTTTTTGAAGAGTTCAGCCGTCATATCCATAGAATTATAATTATTTTGCCTCTCAAACAAGGAATACTCAAGCAGCATTTTTTACTATCATCCATCCAGCCATATTGCATGATATCATGGGTATAAACCACGTTATATCAAGATACACAATGTCTCTTGTTATATCGGCATTCCTTTATTTTACGGAAATAATGTTGCTTATGTATCACAATCTTTGTACATTTCATAATTACCATTCGCTTGTCTAACTTTTTATAACTAAATATGCATTCTATTCAAGCACGCCCCAATGTATTAAGGGATTTATATAAGTAATCAGGATATATTTTCATCCTGAAGCATTTTCAACGTTGGAACTTTGTTGTCCTGATAAAATTCGTAGACAAACCGGCAAATGTTTGTGATTCTCGTTGGTATCACATTCAAATAGTCGCCAAAAAGCCATCTTTATTATATATTTAAAACATATTTCTACTGTATAGTTAAAACACAAGCCTACCTTTTGCACAAAAATATTAAAAATATACGTAAACTTACTGTGTTTCACTACGATATTGATTATATTGCTTATCTGAGAATGCATTTTTTCCAGATAACGAGCGTAAACATTTCCGAAAAATTTGACCAATTATACTTCAGTAGTGGCCAGTAAGGTACGTTAAAAAGTAATAAGCCACACATGCGTTCATGTGGGCAATACCGGAAGTGATCAATTACAAATGTTTATCTTTATTTCTATGCTAGCCGTACTGACCGGACCCCAAAAATTCGTCTGTTTCAATTAAAATCTTTTTTTTTATTATTTATTATAATATATATTAATGAGACAAAGTCGCATCCACCCAAAGGTTATTAGCGACATTCCTGTAACATTTGTAATAATATTAAATTTAACATTTATAACAATCTATCATTGTTACAATTAATTACAATTTGTGAACAATTGAACATTTATAACAATTAATTAAGTTAAATTTTATGAAACATATTTATTCATTTTAAGTAGCCCAATAAATTGTCCGGGACTAAACTTTTGTTGAGGAGTACTTTCAGGTTATTTGGCAAATTGTAAAACTGTCTTTGATTTACATATTTAGGACAGTCTATCAAGAAGTGCTTTGAAGGTTTACTATTTAAGAAGAGATAGGCATGAGTATACATAGAGTGTCCAAGTCGTAGACGTGTCATAATAGTTTGGCATCTTCTACTTCTGACTGTGGACTTCCATGAAAAAATATCACTTTTGGTGGTTCTGAGTTTCGAACTAGAGTCATTCCACTCCCGATTCTAAGCACTTAACACCTTATTTTGGAAATAAACTTTTAGATCGCCTGTGACACTTCGACACTCTGTTTTTGATGCGTCACTGGTGATAGCGTTACGCGCACTTGTATCTGCTTCTTCATTCCCTTCTATGCCTATATGAGATGGTATCCACCACTGAAGTAGAGACTTGAATTTTAATGTTGGCTTAATTGAGATGTGTTACTTTCCGCGTCCGATTCCTCACTGTTAAGATAATTATGAATTTTTTTCATTATGGACGTAAATTTATGTTTTATGGATCTTTTCTTTAAATGAAGGCAATCGTAACGGATCATATGAGATAAAGCTGATAGGTCTGTGGTATATTCTTGAATTGCGGTTATAGGATATGCTGATCCGGTAATATTAATTAGGAGCATGTAAAGTTGATCAAAGTTTAGAGGGAAAGATAGAGGGTGAAGTTTTTAGCAAGGTCAAGTAAGAGAGAAAATGAGCATTCAGAAGTGCTTGCTGAACTAATTTTATCGTTTTAGATTTTGCTTGAACTTTAGATAGTGGAAAAATGTTACACTATTTTGAAGATGGATCTGCTTCAGGTGAAATAATTTCATCAAAGTTACGTTTTGGTTGATTAATTATGTGACTGTCCTTATTTGATGCATCTACTTTGCTCGGTATCTCCGGGATATAAGAAATAGACATTTGTTCACACTAAGAAGGGTTTGTGTCATTGGGTGCTTTCAAGGATATATTTGTTGCGCTGGATACCAATGCTTCATTGTTTTGGTTGGGGTTTAGTTGAGTTAATAGTTCGTAGCACTGTGAAGCAATGTGACCTGGCTTCTGGCATTTAAAGCAAACTAAACTGTCTTGAGAAATTAATACTCTATATATCGTTTTGTCAAAAACAAGAGTAAATGACTCTGGTAGTGTTAGACTGTGAGGACTGATATAGATTTGTCTTCGAAAGCTATGGATGTATTTGGACTCAGGCATAGAAGCACTAATTTTGAGGAATGTCATGGAGGAGACAGGAACTATGCCGATTTTTTGTAACTTATTGATTAGCAAGTCATGCTGAATTGAAGAACATACAGGAGAGCACAATTCGTTTTGCTGATGTAACTAACCTTCTTGCTCTGAAAATTTCCTTGTATTTCTATTTGACCATGATTATTCATAAAATCATCCACTATTTGTTTATTGGATAAATACATACATATGCGATTATTAGATAATCCAGAAGAGAAGATTATATTTTTCGGTTGAATTATATTTCCAAGTGGGAGAAGGTAGTCTTGCAGTTTGGTGTTATCTAAGGCACTAAAGATAATTGCTTAGGACTTTAAAGAAAATTGCACTCTCGACGCTGCCAAAGAGTGTGATTGTGATGTGTTTATTTGACTTTGACGGTCTTGTATTGTAAAACTGTTGTGTGATTCCATGTTTGAATTCATTTTGATAAACGTTAAGTGAAAAGTAAGTCCGACCCTTTACACCTGCTAAAACAGGTATATTGGTCTTTACTAAAAGCGGTTATTTTGATGGTAAAACTAGATTTGTTTATTGACAACACTAACAAATAACTGCAATTTGCTGATTTTAATGCTAATTTAACTAGATATTATGTAAAGAGTTTGTATACTTACAGTTTATTTTAGATATCACTGATATTCACAATTTATAACTTATATTAAACTTTGTTAATGTTAAAAATATTTGGAGCCCACATTGAATACAACATTATCAATAGGTTATTTTACTTTTCAATCGTCAATTATTGCTATGTTTAATTTAAACATTTATAGTTATTAATTTAAACATCAACATTTTAACTTATTTTTTCCAAAATCTATTTATTAAAGACAAAGGCAAGCTTTACATAAACAATGTTACACCATAATTGTCAAGTCCCTTAGCATAATGACATGACTAGCCTACTACCGTTTATTTATGGGACTGCATGGCCAGCTCATTTTTCAATGTCTTTACAGTATATTAGGATTTCCTGAGCTTTTATTGACTACCATTTCTTGAAAAGCAATTTAGTTTATGTAAGTGGTGACCCTATTGCTAATACTGATAAACGTCCTGATCATCTAAAGTTCAATAAGTTACAGAAAGTCTAAAAATCAAACTTTTATTGGAAAATTATACATCGAAAAATAAAGTCAGTGAATATTGCCTTAACTTCCAATTCCTCTGATATTCTTTCCCAATACGGTACCAATTAACAAGTTCAGGCGAGTTGCAATATGTGGCAAATACTAATTAAATTACATTGTTTTCAGACACTGCAGAGGAACTAATTAAATTTATAATTAAAACAAGTGACAGTGGTATTTAGATGTACAAGAACTTAATTAATTAAATTACTTAAATTCTTTAGAAAGGTAGATTACGACTGTTATGTTTCAATTTGAAGTTTCACGTGTTTTTGTAAATATGCGGAATGTTGAACGTTAGTTTTATCTCTAGATTCAGGCGCTTTTATAAAGGAATTGCTTAAAACAATGTTGGTAATAGCAGCTTTAAAATGTGCTCTAACTTTTCTGAAATCTGTAATGACTAAAAGAGAATCACGTTTTTCTCTTAAAATGTTTTATGTGGAGCACATTTTATAAACCGTTAAAACTACACTTACAATTCAAATAATATACCCAATGTCTTTGTTGTCAATGAAACGAACTGTTATACTATTTTTTGATCCTAAAATAAAATGATACAGTATAATAAGTAGTTTAATTAAGAACAATATTAATCTGAGTACTAAAAAATTGTGGAAGATAAAATACGAATAGTTTGAGATGAGAATAAAACTCCAAGCGACGTCATATCTTTATAAATTGTATGTCATCTGCTTTTTATCCTTTGTATAATTTAAAATTATATCTTCTATGCCACACGTTGTGTTCTTTCAGTTTTTCTTCCAAAGGTGCTCAACGTCTAGTGATGTTGGCGAACACTTTGACCCATCATTAGCTAGAAATAGATCAATTGAAGTTAGACCAATCAATTTCATAAGATTGGCTAGCCAAGATATACGTCTGCATCAAGTCCTCTCTTGCACTCAATCTTGCCTTGTAGAATTAACTGTAGAGGTCTTTATTTATTAATACACATAATTTGGCCGAACTACACCAATTTCCTGTTTTTTAGGGTGTTAATTATTTCTTTGCCTTTTCTTAGCCTCTAAAGACTAGTTAAGTTAGTTGTGTGGTATATAAATGTGAAATGTCAATAGCATCACATTTCAGATGCCTCCAATCGTTTTATTACATCTTCTGTAAGACTCCACATTTCTACTCCGCAAAAAGGACACTAAATATGTGACATCTAAGAATTTTTATGCGTAAGTATAATAATACATAAAGATGAGTTGCAGAGCATGTTCCTCCATCCATCCAATGGCACTAAAGCCCAAATCGGGCCTTGGCCTCCTTCAACAAGCTTCTCCAATCATTTCGATTTACCGCTGTTCTTTTCGATGAACGCATTCCCAGCCAGTTCTTGGCATCCTCATCGACTTCGTCTTCGTATCTCTTTCTAGGTCTTCCAACAGATCTTTTTCCCAGCATTCATGCATTTAGTAATTTTCTGGGGATTATATTCTCATGCATACGGACCACGTCCCCTGCCCACCGTAATCTCTGCAGTTTAGTGTATTGTGCTATAGTTGGTTCGCTATATTGCTAGTATATTTCTCTATTTTACCTAATTCGTTCAAATGATTCACAAATGAGTTCAAATGATGCTATCCTCTTCTTCTCTCGATAAACTGAATCTCTCGTTCCGACCTGAACAGTGGCTCTTGGAATATAAGTAGAAAAATATAACTTACAATATTTTACTGGATCAGTTTCCGTCAGATACACGTACTACAATAAAACTCACAAACATTCACTTCTACTGCTTATTATCACCTGGGAACCACCAGCGAACAACGACTGTTCGCCTTGAAACCTTTGGAAAACAACAATCTTTCCTTCCTCCTCATTCCTCATAACTATCCCACTTCTTTCAATATCTGCCAATCAAAGTTCGTCACATTCATCAACATCTACCTTTTAGATAACAAACAACAGGTTTACCTACATTTATAAATTTTCTAAAAACTATTAACATGCTAATCGGTTTTTACAAATTCTTAAGAACTAACGGAAAATTATATATTCTAAATATTTCTATTCTATTGTTTTATTCGCTGTATCGACGTACAAGTCTATTTGGAAAACCCGCTTGCATTGTTCACGATTTCACTACGTTCACTCCCGTCAATCGAATATATTTTACAAAGAAAATAATTTATACATATCTTTAAATTTTGTTTACTACAGGTGATCCAGGATAATGTACTTTCATTTCTTCGAAATATTTTTTATAGTTTATTAGTTGAATTATTTAAATTATTATATTTTGTATTATGAAATATATTAAGAGCAAACCAATATTATTTTCAATGTTACACATCATAACAATATATATATATATATATATATATATATATATATATATATATATATATTATTGTTTGTGCATTGAGCATAGTAGTGATGTTTACAATTATCGTTTTACCTTCTCCAGTAAATCTATTACTGATTTGCTGGATCGAGCTTACTCAGCTTGTTTTTTACCGACATAGCTCGCCAGTTCAAGAACCATTATTGGACCAGCAATATTAGCGGAAAAAAATACAGATGTCGTCAATCTATCAGTTGACACAGTTATAAATCAGCATGACGTAGTCAACTATCCTAGAGGGTTTTTGTATTTATTGGACTCCTACCCAACAATTTACAATTAAAAGTGGGATCAATTGTCATAATGCTAAGTAATTTTAATTAACCTCAACTGTACAAGGAACATGACTGGCTCTAAAAGTGGTAATAAATAATGTCATTGAGGCAATGATTAGCAAGGAAAAATTCAAAGGAAAGGATGTCTTGAGACCGCCTATACCAATGGTTCTAATGGATGTACGATTTTATTTGAAACGTTTAAAATTTCCCGTGGGTTTGGGGTTTTTGCAAAGACAATATACAAATCATAAAGCCAACTATTGGGGGTTTGCGGAATTAACTTACAGTTTCAATGTTGCGCAACGCAAAAAAATAAAAATATTGTTATAGAAAACATTAAATTGATTCAACTTTTTTTATGCATAATATGTGTATTATGTTTGTTTTTTTTTCTGTTAATATTTTATATATTATTTAAATCAAAGCCACTATGAACTTCGCCGGGTCAGCTAGTATCTAATAAATCTTGTCCAGTATACGACGGTTTTCGGTGTAACCGTGTTACACTGGACTATATTTATTTGTATAACAATTAGCTAAAAATTTCCCTATTGTTAAAATAATTATCATAAGCCGAAATGCTTGAACAGAAGATAAATAATTAATAGGATAGATTTGTTTTGTTCCATGCCAATGCATGGCCTGTTGCCCAACATTTCCAGGACACCTCCCTTAACAAACAAGTTTTAAAGTACTTAGAACATGTAGGATACTAACAGAGTACTTGATTGTCGTTTAGTTTATACGACAGATAAACAGCGTTTGCAGCTATTTATATAAATTAATGCCAGTAGTAGCTTACTAAACGGTATCAATAATAGATAGCGATTGATAGTGGCACTGTGTTTCCTACACTGAACACGTTTGACCCTTATTAATTGAACGTTTAACCAATGCAAATGATACTTCGATCGTCAAATATGTGGATATTAATTGTAAGTTATGTGCACAGTAAGTACACTGTCAAAAATGTAAAGCTAAAATATACTACTTTACTAAATTATTACTCGCACTTTTTATTATTAAAATATACAAGAAACATTACAATATGATCTTTTTCTTTTTTATATATATATTTTTGTTTGTTCATTTGTAAATTGATACCTCACGAGAAGATTTTCATTCCATCTCTTGCCAGGTTGGCCGATACCTCTACCGTGTAGTGATTTATCTCGTGCTATTTTGACAAATTTGTTCAGCTCCACTCTAATTATGTGATTTTTTCATTCTGTTGACTGTAAAGTAACCGCTTGATTTAATATTTTTAGTTACATTTCCTTCTGATAACCTCAGTCCTCCAGACTGAATCTCAGTGTTTATTTACAGCAATTCACCCTTCTCAGTAATCTTATTTCCGCCGTTTTCAATAGCCTTTGTGTTATTGCTATAGCGGGAAATATTTATGCACCTTTATAAATTAATTTTATCTAATACCTTACTTATTTTGTAGTAGTTTTTTCAGTTTTTTGTGTAAATGCTCCTATATACCTATTTAATAGTTTAATTGTTGCATTTAAATGTCAATTTAGGCTCTATGAGAAGAAGGAAACTAATTCTCTAAGTTATTCCCTGCTTCACAAAAGATGCTATAGTTGATCTGTCAATAAGATAGTTACGTGTTAAAATCTCCAACGTCACAAGTTCGATTTACACCAATCAAAAAAAAAAATACAATCCTTGTTGTGAATGCGGTAAAAACCATATATTAAAAACTGCAATTCTATTTGTCATTGTAATAACGAAACTATGATACTTAAAATATACTGTGGACTTAAAACCGGAGTGGACAAAAGCACATATTAACGTCTACAGAAAGAACTGTTCAAACTACAGGGGACTAAGTGTTATAAATTCACTTTCAAGACTCTATGGAAAAATAATAAAAAATAAAATTGAAAAAAGAAATGACATATGTAGCAGAACAAAATGGACTTCGTGCAGACAGATCCTGTATAGACAGCATATTTTCTCTAAACCAGGTTATTGAAAAAAGATTAGCCCAAAACCTTTCAACTCATGTAGTCTTTATAGATCTGACAAAGCCATACGATAGTGTACTACTTTCAACGCTCTGGGTAGCAATGGAAAAACAAGGAATAAATAAAAAAATATACAAGCAGTACAACAGCTTTAAAAAAATATGACGGTAAACATTAAAACTCGAACAAATTACCTAAAGAAATTCCTATTAGTAAGGGTCTCAATTAAGGTGGCTGCATAGCTCCTACACTCTTCAAAATATGTCTGAATGAGACGCTCTCAGTGTGAAAAAGATACACTTTGCTCATGACCAAGTCATTCTAGCTGAAGATGAGAGCGATATAGTCTATATGCCTAGAAAACTAGTAGAGAAGTACACTAAGTAGGGCCTTACAATTAATATACAAAAAACCAAATATTTAGTTATAGACGAAAAATTAGAAAGCCTACAAATTGAAATGGGAACTATAAAATCAATTGAACCCTTTAATTACTTGTGAGTCCAAATAACATCAAAAGTGAGGAGTAACGAAGAAATACAATCTAGGATTGGACAAGCAACATCAGCTATTAAACAGCTACTACTATTGTGGAATGATAAAATAACAAAGGAAAGTAAAAGAATAAATTATAAAACAATAACAGAAAGTATTGGGTTGTACGTCGCCGAACTTTGAGAAGTAAAACAAAAAGATCAATCAAAAATTAAGACAATGGAAATAAACTGTTAAAGACGACTTTGCCGGCACACTAGACTTGACAGGCTAAGGAACGTAGACATTAGAAGAGAAATGAAAATTGACCTAGACATAATAGATACTATCGAAGCCAAAAGACTAACCTGGTATGAACAGCTGCAGAGAATGCCTGAAAATAGAAGGCCAGAAAATATAGAAAAATTGACTCCACTAGAAGAAAACGAGGTAGATCAAGACGGGCATGGAGAAAATATGTCGAAGCAATGACTGTCAGAGATTAAAAACTGATGATTGTTTCGACAGGAAACGCTGAAAATTATTAACTTCATTACTATGGGTGTCCGAAAATGAAGATTTATCGGCACCTAAATTATTAATTAGAGGTTCTAACTGCTGCTCCACAATACAATCTAGTTCCCACATCTTGGATCAACACAATCTACATGTTTGATGGCATTTTTCCAGGAATTAGATGTAACATTATTTAATGCTTAATTGAAAAGTGCTTTTACGTCACTTAATATAAGTGTCGTATTTTTCTTAAAATTTCAGTCTTTACTTGTTTTCATATAAGCTCAAGGATTTTAACTCCAGTGGTATGGTGTCATTCTAAGCACACATCTATCTGTTGATAATAATTTCATCTGATAGATTATTCTCTACTAACGTTAGTAATTCGAAATATAGTATATTATGGACATCAATGTCGTAAAATGTTTTCACTGTGAATATATTTCCAGTTGTTGACTGGGCTTTTAAATCCAGTTTTCCAGTACCTTGGGATCTTTTCATCATTTAAAATCTAGTTTAAGAGCGCTTGTATTTGTTCTACTAGTTATTCACCACCTGATTTATACAGTTCAGAGAGGATGTTAGCAATATCTGTTTAACACTTTACTACCCAATCTGTTTCTTTTGACTCAAAATGAATAAATTGACTCAAATTTTAACACGAAATGAAAAAAGTATGAATAAGATGGAAAAAATACATAATTTTATAAAAGAAATGAAGATTATAAAAATATACATCCAGGGCGTCAATATTTTTTTATGTAAGCTTTGTGTTCGATATCGGTCGTACTTGCAAACAGTTAACTCATTGAATATCTTCCATTCGGTAATGACCTCCATTACAGGAATTTGAAGGAATTTGAAACCACGTTCCAGCTTATATAGGTGTAGAGAATAGATGATACCATATGTTTTTGGAGTCACTATATAGTCTCTGAAAATTGTTTTTGTAACTACAATCTAATGGCTAGCAGTTATGCAAGATACGTGGTACACAAGGTACCTGTTTCGAATCTGTTGCTACAAAGTCTGCTACTTAAATCTCAATGACAACACTCACTCTGTATGCAGGTGCATCTTAACTGGTGCATGTCCAGTAAGGAAACCTGTTATGACTCTCAGCTAACGTTTACTTGTTTTTTCTGTACTTTAGGTCTATTGATTCTCCATTATACATTCCAGTAAAAGTTGTTAAAATAAACATACTCTCTTGTTAATGTAGTTTTCCGTCATAGTTAATCAAATTGCTTACCTAAAAAACCTTTCACAATTAAACACTATACTTATTTATTTAAACAATAAACAATAGACAATTATTATCGTTTCGCTATAAACTCTTATGCGTGGGTAGTGGTGATGGCTAGACGTTGCAGATAATCAAAAGACATACCCTCTTTGTAAAAACCTATTTGTTAAAAATAATTATACATCAATGCATTATTTCACTTTTTTAAAATTATTTTAAATACATTTTCGTATTTTACACAAAAATATAAAATATTGTCTCTATTTTCGTGCATTTTGTTGTTGTGAATCGGTTGTTTTAATTAACTTGTTTTAAATTTTTAAGTTACAATTAAGGTTTGTTATTATAATTTTACATCTGGTGGTTATTTATTTGGCAGCAGTTTTTATTTACAAGAGAAGAAATCATATTTAAATCCATCTTGTTTAGATTAGATGTGTGTTAGATTAGAATAAGGTTTCTGTACAAAAGTGATACTGCCCTTAGATTTAAGCTTTTTTCTGGTCATGAAGGATGATTTTTTGCCCTTCCACGGCCTTCAGTACTGGACAGAAGTATTTAGCCAAAGAGTAAATGAGTCAAAACAGGTTCTTCTGAACAATCCACATTTAATACCAATTTATTCTACAGATGACTTATACCTAACTGCTATCAAAGTTTATCTTCTACTAAATTCACCAAGAATTATGGGATAATTATCTAATATAAAAATATTTTTGACACATTCAAGTAATCAAAATATATTCATCATTTTATTGCTCATTTTTCAATTCCTAGTGCTTTAGACATTGATTCATAAATGTATGTTTTATGTGATTCTGGACTTTTTCAATATTTCTAACTAGTAATCTAGACCTCTGCAGTATTTCATCTAGATATGTTAAGACATAAGTCAAATAAATAATTCCTTATTAACCTCAGTTTTAGGTGACACAACATATTTTGATATTTCAAATAAATCAAGTGATATTATATTTGTTATAGAAGCTTTGAGAAGAAGCTTTTTTTAATAAGTATTGTAGAGTTTGCACAATAAACACCCAAATAAACGAATACATCAGACAAACGACATTCCCTATTCTGACAGTCATAGATGGCATATCAGGTCTTGTTTAAAAGTTGAAGGGCGCCGAAATTTCCATTCGCATCATACAAAGCTTTATAATTGCCTTACATGTGGAGTTCGAATTTTTTATAGCTTTTAGGTCTGAGTTAATTAGAGGAGCTAATATTTGAATATGAACATTTACATAAAATTCGTGCTTCGCTGTCTTCTCACATTGTTTATTCAGCTTTAGGGACTGCACCATTATTATCTTTTACAGGGTGTGATCTGAATCGTACATTTTTTAATATCACTTTCTTCAAGCTACCAACAACTTAACACATATATAGTAATAATTGTTAAATTAAAAAAATGGTAAGCAGATCTATGACAGTAATCTCTAAATTACCAAGTAAAACTCTGGTAAAGTTGTCACATGTCCAGTAATGAAAATATTTATACAAAATAAGTTGCATTTAAGTCAAATATTGTAACTATTATACTGATGAATGCAGTATTATCGATTTCGCAAAACCAACATAGTAAAAGAATAATTAAAAAGGTATTCGTGAAAGATTCGTCTTTAAATTTTTGTTGCCTTGATTTATTCTATATACGTTACATTGTTGGGTTTTTAAAGTAAAAAAATATTTAATTAAGTAAAATGTGCAACACAGATAGGACCATACTTTAAAAATATTTTCAAATATACAGGGCTACCCATAATAAGAGAATAGAACAAGCTTATCTTTTGTTTTTAATGAATCACCATGCATATTTTAACATTTCTGGTCTCTCGACGATCCTGTTTTTTAATTTGTTTTGTAGTGTTATAGGAAGTA
This sequence comes from Diabrotica balteata, assembly GCA_918026665.1. Lineage (NCBI taxonomy): Eukaryota > Metazoa > Arthropoda > Insecta > Coleoptera > Chrysomelidae > Diabrotica > Diabrotica balteata. The sequence goes on from OU898285.1 coordinate 78,514,304, forward strand.
GTTTAAAAGATAATTACGTTTATTTTATTAACTTCGTAGAAAAATTAACACCCTGTAGAATTGTCGACGTTTAACAGCAATAAATATATTTATGTTCAAAAGATAATATAGTTTAATATAGTTTACTATTGTATAAAATTATTAAAATAGGGTAATATTTAATTTTAATATACAGGGTTGGTGAAAACTCGGATTGGTTATTTTCTGAGTTATCTTTAATAAAACACCCTGTATTTTAGTATAGTAGTGAAATATTATTTTACGATGATTTATCACTTACTAAGCATTCCCTATCCCCAACTACTTTCTTTTATTAGTTATTCGTGATTTTTAATACATTAGTACATTATTACAAACATTACTTTCAACCAAAATGAAAACACACATTAGCTAGACAATTAGTCGGTGAAGATAATACTTAAGTACTCGCATCACAATCACTATACAAAATCTAAATTTTGCTCATAATATTAATCAACTTTTAACAATGCAAACGAGCGATTTACACTAATTTTTAATTTTTACTTTTTTACCTTCTTTAGTTTAATAACTGGTATTTTATACACCTTATTTCTCTGGAACTCGTGGAGGCTACCTCTTTACTTTTTATCTTTTATGTCCATATTCTCAGACGTAAGTTCAATGGTACTACTTAAAATAATTCTAAAAATTCATGTACAAAAATATATACATTTTTCCGTTAACGTGATCCTCCAAAAAGGACATAACTCTAGAATCATAGCCCCTATACGCTTCTATAAACCATTCAAAGAATTATCCGAGAAGCCATAAAGATTGCAAAAAGGCCAAATTTTCCCAAGAAAAGAGATGATGGCATAGGGACACCTTCGACATGGACAACTCTCATGAAGAAAATATCGACCGCTTCACCCGCTAGTCAAAATAGTACAGTCAGAAATTTTATTGACAACCTGTCTTTCTTACATGTCCGTACCATTTAAAACTTTTGGGTTCAATCGTGCCATTGGTTTTTCAATACAACTTCTTTTCGGTATCTCGTCATTTGTTAGTCGGTATCTCGTGAAGTGTTAGCCATCAAGACAGTATTTCTTTTGACAGTAATATCCTGTCTTTGCCAAACCTCAGCTTCATACGTGGCGATGCTTTCAACTATGGTCTTGTAGAATTTGAATTTTAATCTTACACATGTTCCACATCACACAATTTGGTTGTTCTATCACTTGCTTACCTTTTAAATTCGTTTGGTACTTGGTATTCAAGGTACTTGTATTACTCAACATTTCTAATTTCACAGTGTAATTTCTAACTTTAATCACTAGATATTTGATCTCTTCCATATTTATCGTCAAACCTCAAGCCTTATATTCTTGTATGTGTAAAGTGAAAAGTTTATCATCATTATTAGATATACCGATGGTATAGCACATGCGTCTCACATCGTCGTAGTACCGAATTTAAATACATTTTAAATAAGGTGGGAGTTATTTCGCACCCTTGTCTTAATACTTTAGTAATTCGAAATTCTTTAGAAAGCTCTAGATCACTTTTTTCCGATGTACTTTCTTGACAGTACTTGTTATATTTGTATACATATTAACAGGTTAAATATTTAATTCCCTTTCATTGCAGGCCACAATTAACTATGAGTTATGCTATCATATGTTTTTTAGATCTACGAATATTATATACCGAGTGGTGAATCGTTAAACGGGCCATAGGAAACTCAATGGGAAATTTTAAAATGTTCACTTGCTGCTTCCCTAATTATTTTAGATCAAAAGTCATAAAAAACTATTTGTAGAGGACTAAAATCTGAATTAAAAAGAAATATTAAAACCGTTCTACGAATCGAATGTACTTCAAAATTTTGCAAAAATATAATAGATTTTTCAGACCACCCCTAAAAGTTAGGCCACACGTAATACAAAAATATATAACGTGTGTGTTTTATCATATTGATGTCAGATGTTTGACAATTTGAATTGTCAGTTTTTTTGTTTTATGATTAAATTATAAACAATGAATTTTACTAAATACTACTACTACTGAACAATATCACTTTGTGAACAATAAATTATATTGTTTACAAATCTATCAATATAATGAAATGTACTCAGTTGACGAAAAATCGCATAATGTTGTATTCAGGCAATAGCGCGAACCTTTTCCTGTCACTACCGGATCTTTATTTAACGTAAGATATTCTAATACACTAAAATTAAATTCCATGTTATACAACAATTCAATGAATTTCAATATACTGTTAGTGTGATCTTTATTCCTAAAAATAATTTATGATAATTTCTAAACATAAAACTATAACAAATGTTATAATAAAACATAAATAAAACATTTTTATTATTGCTCTTTTTTCCTTAACTGAGTACATTTTTTAATCAACTTTTTAATAAACAATATTTTTTTAAACAATAAATCACAAAATAAAAATATTGGCCATTTAAATCATAGATAAATATAATATAGTTGATTTAAATATTGTCAAATATTAGAAACGTCAATATGACAAAACGCAACACGTAATACACATTTTTTTCAACGACGTCTGGCCTGACTTTTAGGGTTATACGTTTAAGTCGTAGAACAATTTTAACAATGGTTTTCGATACATATTTAAGTCCTTTACAAATAGTTGTTCATGACTTTTGGTGTAAAATAATTAGGGAAGCAGGAATTCAACAATTTAGAATTTCCCATTGAGTTTCCTATGGCCCGTTTGACGATTCACCACCCTGTATGTGTTTAAGTTTCTGGCTATTTTTTTTTTCTAAAAGATGTTTTAGTTAAACCATGTTGATGTCAATACAAGACCTTCCTATACAAGATCTACTTTGCTTATCTTCTTCCGTAACTTAATTTCATATTCTTTCTTTTATAATCTTGCTAATCTTGTAAAGTTCAAAAATAGAATCTGTCCATTCAGGTGCCAATTCTTCGCCTCTTAAAAAGCAATTAAACACAAAAGCAAGTACTTTTAGTAGTGAGTCCAGGCTATAATTAAAAAAGTTTAATTGGAAGACCTGTAGGTCCAGAAGCTTGTCCATTTTTCATTGTCGTTAGGACTTTATCTTCTTCGGGTGATGTTATTGAGCAAGTATTGATATTTAACCTGAATATAGCAACAATTTGGTTGTGATAAGAAGCTATGTGGATACGTCTTTGCAAATTTAATAGAATTTTTGTATCTTCTTCCTATTATGATATAGTTTATTTGATTACTTACGAGTTTAATCTGTGTTTTCTGAGGAAACTATCATATATTTTATATCATCATCACAGTCATTAACATCTTAGTAGATGTGTTGTGGTTCATAATTGGGCTTCAGCAGCTCGGACAGTTTGATTGATAATATTTCTCCACTGGTCGCGGTCATCAGTTATATGTATTGCCTCAGTATACTGTTTATTGAGAAGCTTTTTAGTAATGTCCGCCCATCGCTGTGGAGATCTTCCGCGTTGGCGTTGAGTCTGAGGCCTTCCTTGGACCACCAACCGCTCCATTTTGTGATCACTTCGATGGATATGGCCAAAGAACTTCTAGAAATTCTAGAGTAAACGGTACTGGAGAGACGCTGATCCGGTTTAATTTCATCCAGAACCGAGATATTTGTACGGCGAGCCGTCCATGGAATTCGAAGCAGGCGTCTCCATGTCCACATTTCAAAGGCGTCTATACGTCGTCGATCTGATTCTTTGACTGTCCATGTCTCGCATGCATAGTAAAATATGGAAAAGACCAGAGTTGAAACGAGTCTCTTTTTGTTTGTCATAGTAATGTGACGATCACGCCAGACCCCGTTTAGTTCACTCATTGCTGCTCTTACTAGTTGAATGCGTCTTCTAATTTCGGATTCACAACTGCCTGTGTTGTTAACTAGAGCTCCAAGATATATCATAGATGAGACTACCTCGCATCCCGCAATAGTTTGGGTTTCAGGAAACTGTTGTTGGCGATCAATAATCATGATTTTGGTTTTGTTGTAGTTAACCGTGAGTCCAAATTTAGCACTTTCTACCTCGTAGATATATTTTATATACTTTTGGTGAAAAAATTTCTTCTGTTTTATTGCGCTCGCCAAGTCTATGTTTAATCGTGCTGTAATCAAGTCTTAGCATTTTTCTTTGCCTACATTAGCATTAATATTACGCATTGCTTCATGCTTTTTTACAGTTTTTAATACTTGTTTAATATGATCTTAAAATTCCTTAATATCCTTGTTTCATCTTTGAGCTCTAGGTGCATAAACTTGTACTACAATAATTTTTAACTTTTGCGATAAAGAGATGTTTCATAGAGAGATATAGCCAGTGATTGATCTATTGTCTGTTGGTCATGTGATCCACCAAAATTTTAGCTTCGGTTAGCTGCGGCAGCTGATTGTCACTTCCATAATAAAATAACATCCCATTGCCCAATGGTTGTGTAGCATTTACCATTGCCTAGTCATCTAACCTCACTAATTTCGTGATTTTATTCAATTTTTACCTTCCTCCCAGAGATTCATAGCACTCTCTAACTATCAAAAGACTCAGGCCCGTATCTTTTATTCAAATTTTTATGACGATTATACTAGGGATGAGTAATGGAGTATCTTGTTGCTTTCTCCATCTCAGTCTAAGAGCTATTATAACTTCTAGTTTTCACTAAAAGATCGATCGAGGTTCATTTTCGTTCTGATCTATCTTAGTACTAATATTGCTGCTGCTCGAAATCAAAGTGCGATATGAGAAAGCAAAACTTTAATAATTAAGTAAGTGAATGGATCTAGGACATAATTTCTTCCAGGTACCAGGAGATTGGGAGATAATTATGACTCACGTAGACAGGATCGCATTCCTAAAGATCTATTTTCTACCGAGAACATAAAAGAGTATCTACCTGCTACCCCTATTTTACGCATCTAAATAAATATAACCTAATTTAAAGGGTGTTTTTGAAATTAATCACCTTTATACATATTAGAACTTCTTTATTAGCAAGCAGGTATTTTAGCTGTCAGAAAGGTATGTATGTTAAATAAAATTTGGTTTACATGTAAAATAAACATTTTACAAAATCCTTAAAGTACATACTTACACCACTACAAAAAAAGGTTATAACTATGTACAAATTCCTAGTACTTATAGATTAATTTTACAGACTTTGTTCTGAAAATACTGTTTACCCGGGATACATAAAACCTACATACGAAAAAAATCAACTCATTCAGTATGATAGTATGATAAAAACCATTTTTCAATAGTGTAAATGGTTCTTCAGGTAATTTTTTTTTTGTTTATTTACTAACAAGTTATTTATTTGTATCAAATACTTAACTTTAAATTTAGTAGAAATTTTATTAAACTATTAAACTGTCATATTAAAATATTATTTCATATTTATATAATCAGGGTAAATAAACATTATTAATAATACAAACATAGATGTTTTACCAAAAATAGTGACTAGTTTAAAATTATCTCCATCCTTATTCTAAGAAAGTTAGTGTGGACAGTAACAAATTTAACAATTCCGCTTTAGTATCTTCACCGTTTTATTTCCTTAACTTTTCGGGTAATTCTAATTAATCTGATGTGATGTTTGGTTAGGGTGAGGGCTACGTATGTCCCCAGAATGACTGGAAAACATTTATCGTGATCTCCAAAAATAGCAAAGAATCGAATTTGGGAGATAAAGGACTATTTGTCAACCCAAACCCTTTAAACATATTTTATTACAAAAGGCTCTGCACAGAATACATATAGGATTCCAAAAGTAAGGGGACTTTTTAATTTGAAACGTTATCCCTCAGAACTGCATGGACAGACTGAAATAATTCTTGCTAAAACTGCACAAAAATATTTTATACAAATTTAAACCAACAAAAAATCAAGAATGTATAATTATATATGTATATATATATATATATATATATATATATATATATATATATATATATATATATATGATTTTTACACAAGAAATTTACTTTAGGACCCCTTCTATTATAGAGTGTTATGCTTATTAGGCCATTCTACAATAAATCACAGACAGCACTACTTTGTGAGGGTGAAGATAAAAATTAGATATATTTGTATTTGGAGAACGATTTCCGAAGTAGAAATTGAAACGTCAAAATAGACGTGTTTCCAACTAAATTTGTGGTTAATTTTTCTTAAATTTAAGATTTTTGTAGGCATTTGTAAATACGAAGGCTGGTCTATGTTTGATCGACCAGGTCTGAATAAATTTATATTCTGAATAAACTGATATTCATTCAGAATTTGTTCAGAGTATCGGATTAGCAATAAGTAAATTATATTAGAGGGTTTTTATATATTATTCTATTTAAGAAGGCACGTTCTGTAATTAACACATTCAATCGCATCGCCTGTTATATCGCATGTTTGTGTAATAATAAGGAAATAATATTCGCTTACGTTATATTCTTAACGATTTTTCTCCATTTTTTTCTGTCTCTAGTTTTTCTCTATCATTCCTTTACTCCTGCATTTCTGCTTTCCACACTTTTGCTTTAATTTTGTGAATTTTGTTTATTAAGTGTTCTGTTCCATATTTGTAGAGTACTACAAAGAATTTAACATTGTCTCTTTATTGTTAATTTTAATCTCCTCCCTCAGTTCTTTTCAGTATTCTCTACACTGGACTGCTTGTAGCCAGTTTCCCGGTATACGTTTTATATCATCGGTTCATCTAGTCGGTGGTCGTCCTCGGCTTCTTTTATAGTTTCTGGGCCTCCGTTCCATAATACGTCTTGTCCACCGTCCATCTTGTATTCGGGCTAAGTGCCCTGCCCAGTTCCACTTAAGCGTCGTGGTTCTTTCGATGACGTCTTGAACTCCTGATCTTTGTCTGATTTGTTGGTTTGTTATGTGGTCTCAAAGGCTCACGTTCAGCATTGCACATTCCATGGCTTGTTGTGTAACTCTGAGTTTATTCGCAGATTTTTGTGTGAGTGTTAAAGTCTCTGCTCCATAAGTTTGTACAACTAAAACACATTGGTTTTTTTATAATATGGCTTAATTTGCCAAATGCTGCTCATGTTAGGGCTATTCGCCTCTGTATTTCATGTATTTGATTGTCTCTGCTTATTTTGATTTCGTGTCCCAGATATTTGTAAGTGTCTGTTTGTTGTATGGTATTATTGTCAATAGTTATATTTCTACTCATTACGAGATTTGTTATAAGTTTATCTTTAATCTTGCTCTTTCATACATACTTTTAAGCGAATGCATGATAGAAACTGTATCATGTAAATTATCTGCGATTAATACAACATCATCTGCAAATCTTAAGTGATTTAATCTTTCTCCATCTATATTGATGCCCATATCGTGCCATTGAGTGCTCTTAAATATTGACTCTAGAGCTGCCGTGAACAATTTTGGTGAAATATTGTCTCCTTGTCTAACTCCTCGACCTAAGCTGAATTTTTCTGTGTCTTCGTGTAGTCGTATACTTGATGCAGCGTTCTCGTAGATGTTTTTGATTAGTGTCGTGTACCTGTAATCTATTAGGCTTTGATTTAGGGCTTCCAGTATTGTTTCAAACTCTACAGAATCAAAAGCCTTCTCTTAATCGACAAATGCAAGAACCAGTGGTATGTTGTACTCGATGCACTTTTCTATTAAGATCTTTATGGTATGCAAATGGTCATTTGTGCCATATTCTGCCCTGAAGCCTGCCTGTTCTTTAGGCTGATAGAAATCAAGTTTAGGTATTAGCCTCTTTGTTAAGATTTTCATAGAGTATTATATAGAGTTAAGATTTTCATAGTACAAGAGTTTGTACATATGTGTCAAGAGGCTGATGGGTCTATCATTTTTTAATTTAGTAATATCGCCTTTTTTGTGTAACAAGACTATTACTGCATTGTTCCAGTCTTTTGGAATCGTACGCGCATGTAAACATCGTTTATTAAACAGTTCGCTTACTGATTTTAATAAAATTTCTCCTCCTGCTTTTATTGCCTCGATAACGAATCCATCATCACCAGGCGATCGATGGTTCTTCATTTCCTTTAAAGCTGCTCTTACTTCTGATACAGTAATGGGTAAAAGTATTTCCGATCCCTGATTTATGAGAGTCTCTACTCGTGTCGAGAAATTATCTTGTGGTCTTTGGCTGGTATAGAGGTCTTTATAAAACTCTCTGGTTATTTTGAGAATGTTTTGTTTATTTTTTGTTGCCTTTTCGTCTTTATCTCTCAGCTTGTATATTTCTTTTTTACTTTGTGTGAGTTTTCTTTTTATTATCTTTAAACCTTTGTTCTCTTCTACTGTTTATATTCTTCTTTGTTTCCCTTTTTGTTCTCGCTTAGGTTTCGTCGTATTTCCATGAGAGCTTTTGTATTTGATACATCACTTTAAAATGACCACTTTTAAATAAGCTGGAGAGAAAAAGCACCCGGTACAGAAAGTATCCCAAGAGATATTTGTGGGTCGAGGTCTTATGAAGCTATACTGAAAATTGTAGCCTATTATGTATGAGTGATACAGTATGTCGCCTGGCACCTAGACTATTATTAAAAAAAAGAGGTTAGTCTTCGTAAATGGGTATATTTATTTAAAAAAATTATATACAAAATATTTAAATAAATATACCCATTTACGAAGACTAACCTCTTTTTTGTGATACGTGGTATACAGCCAGCTACAGGAATTGTTTTCCTTGTAGATTTAGACTATTATTAGTTATGCTGTAAGACTAGATCATTATAAACATACCTGGACACGAAAAACCCTTAAAAACCAACAGTACTCAAATTAAAGCGATTGCGTCGTCCTTAATCCATTTATTTACGTATATTTATAAAATAAAACTAATTCTTTGTAATGAAATACGGTACAAATTCGTGTCTACTTTACAAGTGTCTTTATTGTGTTTAACCGAGCGATTGTTTGATTCTACGTATTTTAGGTGTTTTACTGGCAAAAATAAAAGGTGTACTGATATAAGAGTTTCAGTTTAATGTTTCAAGCGCGGTACTTGTGTAGTTATTAAATTGTTGGTTTTCCTCTCAGTTAGTTTTTATACAATGTAAGACGAGTGATCGTTCGAAAACTTTCCGAACTTTACAAATAACTGCTTATTAGTCCGTAATTAATTTCGTTACCTTTGCTTTTAAGTGAAAGGGTAAATTAGTTGATAAAGTGACTGTTAATGAGGTTGAGGTTTACAAACTTTTTGCAAACAAGTTTAGTCTTAGGGAATACACCACAAATTATAAAGTAAATATTTTTTGTGGGTTATGAATTCCAAACCAATTTTTAATTAGACAAACTAACTTTGTATCATTAAATACAAAAAAACTGATTGTTCTCAAATAGGCGCTATATTTAGTTCATTTTTTGTGAGATGGTATTACGTTCTAAATAATTGTAGTTGATATTAGTTTCAGTCATATTTTTTAAATAGTTCGATACAAAATTAGAAGAAACTGTATTATAATAAAAAAGCCAATAATATTATTATTAAACATATGCGCTTATGACATTATAAATTTTGTAATAAAACAGAAGTTTTAAACACTTCTTCTGCTTCTTCGTTTAATCTTCTTCTCACTTGTTTAATCATCTTTTTACTTTTTTGTCATAGTATCTGTTAGTTATTAAAATTCAAATAGAAAAGTGCAGTAAATACAACAAACCTATCTTTCTTGTATATAAAATGCTGACATGATTTCCGCTACATAACCTTGATTAGGAGTATCTATGAAATATGTACAGTTTGTAGTTCATTAAGAGACCATAAAGTTCCCAATAGAACAAACTTAGATATAATGATACTTACTATCTCTTAATTGTTTTCAGGTATGCTCAAACATTATGTTTAAGCGAATGGATAAAAATCCGTGAAGACGTATATCTGATTTCGCTTTGTTATCACTTAAACAGTTTTAATTGAAAACATAATTGTTTGCCTATATAATGTTTCTTATGAAGTTTAGAGAAAAATGGTTCAAATAAAAATTATTGATCAAAAAAGTTCTTTAATATATGAGTTTCTAAATTACAATACATAAACAATTATCCAAGGGAAAAGATTTTGAATTTTGCAGTAATTTATAAATGTTAATAATTTAATTTTATTTACAAAATTACTTCAACCACTAGGGGTTATTGGCATGGTACAATAAATTACATAAATGTTAATATGTTACACTACATTTTGTGAAAGTACACAGAGAAAGTAACAAATGTGGAGGTTTTGCGGAGAGTGCGGAAAGAGAAAGAGCTGATACTTACTGTTAAAAGCGCAAACTACAATATTCGGGACATGTTATGAGGGGAGATAAATACCAGTTGCTGCAATTGATTATACAGGGAAAGATAATGGGAAAGAGATCTATAGGAAGAAGAAGGCATTCATGGTTGAAAAACTTGAGAGAATGGTACAATTGCACCAATTACCAACTGTTTAGATCTGCAGCATCAAAAATACGCATAGCTTTGATGATAGCCAAACTTCGGAACGAAGACGGCACTAAGAAGAAGAAGTCCTGCATTTTGTAAAAAGTTTATAGTTTTGTCATTATTGAAGCCGTTTAAGCACTCTTTGGATGAAGTGGGTAATCCAGCTTGAAGTTGTTTTAGGGTGTACAAAGGGCAGTTCACTAGTACATGGTCCACTGAAGTTATACAATCACAACTGTAGGACATGGGAATTTGTTCTTTACTTAGCAGGTAATCATGTGTTAACTTCGTATGGCCTATACGTAATCTAGAGATGCATACTTGGTCTCGTCGCTTGAATGGGAGTTTGTATACAGCTACCCCTTGCTTAATGTTTTTCATGGATGTCTCTGAATTGTTCCAGTGTAGTTGCCATTCCTCGCTTATTTTGTTCCTAAAATATTGCTTCAGGTCGCTATGAACGAATTTAGTGAATAATGTTGATTGCGGATTTTCTGCTACTTCCCTGGCCAACTGATCAGCTTTTTCGTTTCCAGTTATACCACAGTGTGACGGAACCCAAAGAAATTTAACAAATCGGTCGTTTTCTTGACATCTCATTAGTTCTGACTTTATAAGCAATAAAATGGGATGGTTTGTGTATAACTGTTTCATAAAGCTGATAGCACTTAAAGAGGAAGTTATTATCAAAGAGTTTTTTATGTTTTTATTATTTACAAATGTTATTGCTTCAAAATAGCAAGAAGTTCTGCGGAAAATATGGTTGATCGTAGGGAAAGTGAGTAGGAATAGTCTTGGTGTAAAGTTGTAAAAGAAGCCCCTACCCTATTGTCAGATTTAGACGCGTCTGTAAAAATGAGGAAGTTACGAAAGCAGTTTAATTTCTCTATTGCTTTCTTTTTAAATATACTACGTAATGTGTCATATTTTTTATTGATAGTAAGACGTGTAACATAAATAGGCAGCTGTATTCTCCAAAGAGGTTGATGATTAAGGATAGTTACATTGTATGTCTTAGGAAAATGTATGTTTATACTATTTTGTAATTTTTGGATCCGGATATAAAACGGAGAACCTAATCTTTGTGAGGTGTTAAATGTCGATGTGAATCTGTCAGCAAACGTGTTTTTAAATGTTGATATATGTGGATTGGCGTACAATTTAGCAGCATACACAAGGCTGAGGTAGTTTCTTCTTAGTTGAAAGGAAGGTTGACCTGATTCACAATATAAACTTTCAATTGGGCTTGTATGATGAGATCCCAGTGCTATTTTTATTGCTATATTGTGTATTGGGTCTAGTATATTAAGTATCGATGCTTTGGCTGAATTATAAGCAACTGCGCCATAATCTAGTTTAGAACGAATTAGAGTTCTGTAGACAGTTATGAGTGTTTGGAAATTAGCTCCCCATTGCTTGTGAGATACGCTTGTCAATAAAGTTAGACCATTTTGAGTTGTTTGTCGAAGATCAAAAATATGATCTTTGCAGATTAACCTATGATCTAGTTTCATTACTAAGAAGGTAGTTTATTCAACATAAGTAATAGGTAACGAGTATAAGGTGAGATTAGGTTTTAGTATAATGTTTTTTGGGCTCTTGCTAAAGAAAATTGCTTTTGTTTTGTTTGGAGATATCTTTAGACTACATCTGTCTGACCAATTTTCTAGTTGATTGATATCGGCTTGTATATATTTGGTAAGTGTTAGAACATTTTTCTCTCGAGAAAATATGACGAGATCATCAGCATATAAGCGTGCTTTTACTAATGAACTAAAGGATTTAGAGATATCATTAATCGCAATAAGGAACAATACTACGCTTAGTATAGATCCTTGTAGGATACCATTAATTTGCGTTGTTGGCTCTGAACAAAGATTATCTAAACTCACAAAATATTAGAACATTTTTTATAAACTTAAGGATGTTACTTTTGATTGACCATCTGGATAAGTTTTGTAATATGTCGGATCTCCAATTGTATCATACGCATGGGTTATGTCAAAGAAAACTGCTAAACACTCTTGATTGCATTCAAAAGCTTTGTGAATTTCGGTTCAACTATCAACTAGATTATCTAAAGTAGACCTTGATTTCCTGAAATCACTTTGAATAGGGGTAAGAAGTTGTGTTTGTCTTCTAGATACCACAGTGGTCTATTACTTACTATTTTTCTCAAAGTCTCTAGTAGAAGTCTCAAAGAATCGATGACAATTTACAAAGTACCACTAGAGTGACTGTTTAAGCAAGTACTGTTGTTTATTTTATTATCACAGTTGTTATTACATGTCGTTATGTAAAAAAAACAGTTATTTACATTTATAAATTAATACATAAAAATAAGGATTATTGCCATTATCTTGGTCAACTATTTATGTATTTTAATTAGTAAACTTCAAAAATATGAATTAGAATTAGAATGTACAAAAAACGTTTTATATGTAAAACATTTTTTTTACTTTTTAAAAATTGTTGAGAAAAAAAGAAGCAAAATCAGCTGTACATCTTCACGCATTTTTCATCAGCTATCTAGGTTTTTTTCTTTCTTAACTGTGGTAATAGTAGAAAACGAAAAAATCTTAGGCGAAAACGAACTCAACAGGAAGTACCGTTTTCCCCTCAATATTTATTGTCTACGATCCCTGTCAGAACTGTCTATTTGTGGTCGAAGCGTGCAGTCCCGTAGTTTATCGGTAAATCGACACGGTACAAAGGACGGTTAGAATCTGATGCACCGCATGCACTTACCCCTTTAACCTTTCAAACACGGCTAGAGGCAGGTACGGTCAGTATCGTGGTAATTTTAATGTGGAGTAGTCTAACAAAGTTGTGTTGGAATTTTTTTATTGTATAAATTATCCAACACTAAAATTTTTATCGCCAACACTAATGGCGTAAAATATACTAAACTAAACTAAACCCTGTATACTCACTATCGGAACGGAAAAGCAAATATTTATTAATTTCACAGTAATGTAGGGTGCCCACCGTGTTCTCTTTTCTTTCACTATTATCTATTTTCTATTTCTCTGTGCCGACGTGAACCGGCAAAGAGAACCTCTTTACATTCTGTAAATGTACAAGAATGTAAAGAAAAATGAACAAATAACTACTTATCGTATTTAAACCACATAGTATGTCTTACATTAACGAAAAAATTGAGCACTAAAAGCTTCACCTAGTTGATTTGGTAAAAGGTAAGACCTAATTAAATAATCTTTAATTATACTCACTGGGACATTCACGGAAATTCATTCATTCATGAAAAGAGTGCATATTTTTCCATCACAATTATGACTCTTTCCAAAATTAAAAATTCCTTCTACAGTAAATTTGGGCTCATCGGTATACGGTGCATATTTTGAGAGAATTCTATTTTCATACAGTTTTTATGTATATCGATTTGAAAATTCCACACGTATCGAAGCGATTTTGTGAGGATGTACTATTTGTTTATTTCAGACTTTAAAATAATTGTTTAAAGACATACCTTTTTCAGACTTCACCAGGCTCTTCAGCTTTCAATTAGCTCCTTATATAGTAAGGATAAGGGAAGCCAAGAAAAAGATGAAAGAGTGTTCTAAACCAACATTACACATTGATTATGATTCTCATATTCTCCCACTCAAGATGTTCCTCATATTCATTAGAAATATATACTTTAACAGGATTGTTATCGTTATATTTACATTTATACATACATATATATATATATATATATATATATATATATATATATATATATATATATAATATAAAATTAATGTTTCTTGGGTTTAGGTTCAATAAAGATATGTTACATGTGGAACTAGATTTTATTTTCCATTGCAATCAATCAACGTTTCGGCAGGAAACCCTTGCCTTTGTCAATATTCTAAAATGGGTATATATATATATATATATATATATATATATATATATATATATATATATATATATATAAGGACAAACAGATTTTGTAAAATATGTATATATATATGACTTACCAAAACGTAAAACGTGACACAGACATTAACGAACTGACATATAAAAGTTGATATCTGATATCTCATTGTTTACTGTCATTAGTATATAATTATTTTTATATGGGCGTATCGTTGATGTTTTCAAAAAAGGTAAGGTGGAGATATGTTATGACTTTAAGAGCTTTTTATGATGTTATATTATTATTGTTTAAATCAGATTAAAATATATTTTATTTAGGTTTTGTGTATCTCTTTTGTCATTTATTGCGTTGGTGTTTCTTTTTATTTCTATTGATTCGTATATCTCCCTCTTCTTTTTGTTTTTTTTTTCAAAAAACAAGTGTAGGTTGAGTTTTTTTATATGTCGAATTACTTTATGAGCCTGTCTCCGTTGTTAATAAATATATTTTTTTCACAGGATACCACCACAAGGTTACTAAATACTGAAAATTTCTTTCACTTCAACCGCCTAGTAATATACTTCCTATGTATATACAGATACTTTCCTTTATCCTTGTCAAGTCCTCGTAAATTTAAATTTCAAACTTCCTGTGTATCTGTAAATACATTTCTTATAAAAATTAATCAGTTATCTTGATGTATTATTTTTTACATATCGTATTACCGAGTATTTAAATTTTATACTTTATTTAGAAAGCAATTAAGGGAAGGCTCAATCTGTACAACTTTATTTAGAGGTTTATAATTACTCACCAAATTCTCGATCTGATTTGTAGAAGATTAAAATGTCCCATTGTAATTAATTTTATGTTCTCCAAGCCTGAAAGCTGTTTTAGTTTATTCTAAAGGGATTTAAGTTTTAGATGCAGCGATAAATGAAAGTTTATAAATTGTATAAATGTTCTGTAACTGCGAATTGACTGACAGTAATTAAATGGCGGTATATATTATTCGATTTATCTTTGTGATCTTCAAAAGTATCCAAAGTATTACATATAAAAATACACAATTTTTCGTCTTTGAAAAACCTTAAATTAAATAAAAAATATTGTTTTATATTAAATATTATGTCTATATGAAATTAGGCCCCAATTGATAGTAATGAAAATTATATTTTTAACTAATGTTTGACGTTTTGATTTTTACTCCGAAAATTTGCGAAAATCATACGAAAGTTTATAAACAACATGGTTTAAGATAAAATTGTTTTTTTTTTTGTTTAAAAAAAATTAAGGGGTGTTTTTACCCTCGGTTTATAAAATTCTAAATGCTTTGTGTGTTTTTTGTACTATTCGTTTGTGTATTTTGTGTTACATATGTATTATATATATAGTATACATTGTAGAAAGTATGCCTGCAACTTTCTTTAATCCGCTATTGTTAAGACATGTTCTTGATTTTGACTTCTTATTTTACTATTGGTTACCAAAGCCTCCTAAATTCTACTGATATGTTTGCTTTACCGTTTTCTTTATTAAGTAGAATGAGAGCTGTTTTTTTTACTTTCCCCTTTTTCATGATTATTGATGCATATTCCCATTTTACTCAGTGCTCGCAGTGCCTTTGATTTCAAAAAAAATTGTCAAAATATTTCTAAAACGGTACACGGTACCGAGTTTTACCAAAAGTATCTTATTGGTGTAAAATTTTATGAAATTTAAGTTGATTTGGTTAATAATTCTACGCCTAAAAAAGTTATGTATAATATTTGGTGCAAACCTTGTAACTAGCGCCTTCTATCATAGTCAGATACAAAAACAAATTCATTGGATATATCAGCTTCCACAACAGATCCGTATAAAATTTAATTTTAATATTGCAAGTAGTTTTGGCAAAATCCTAAAAACATTTTTTTCTTGAACGCCCTTTTATCTTGAAACTGGATGGCGTTACAAAAACTTTTTACCAAGCAAGGTACGCAGAGACTGTGTTACCTTTTTTTGAAACATCCTGTATTATATATATATATATATATATATATATATATTACATAATAAATAAATATATATACATATTTAAAAATAAAATTATAAAAATCTAAAAGTATTAGCTATACATCATAATTAGCTCAGATTAATATTCTCAGAGGTGATAACAGGGTAAGGTATTTTTATTTTTTATTTGTGCAGTTTTAAGGGTTCATTATTAAAAATATAATTATCACTACACATTCTTTAGAGTGTATTACTAACGTACATAGTTGTACACTGTTTAATATAATATATTGTTCTTTGTAAATAATCAAAAGTCAAAATCTGGAATAAATCTACATGCTTATAGACAGATTCCAAGCGTGAAGAGAAAGCAAACCGATATACAAAGACCAAACTAAAATGCAAATACCAACATTCTTAAGATTTGCTATTAAATAGCCCTACATTATTCTAAATGAGTGAGAGCCCCTGGTTTTGGTCGATATTTCAGGAATTTCACCATTATTCAAACAAAATATGTAGGAAGAGATACCGATAGGTGGTTCATCCTAAATATTTTATACTTAATTAAAATACCACTTTATATTCAGTGTCATTGGGCAAAAATATGTCGCTTGGGACATTTTTATTTACTGTTACTTCAGTGTTTCGTATTAGCCACAACACTTTTATAATTTTTAAAATTGTTTATTTTGAGTTATTGTCATTTAAGATAATATATATTAAGATAAGCTTCTTTAGTATTGGAACTATTAAAAACTTTTTAAATATTTTTGACGATGTCTATATAATATTTAGCTATATATTATTTACTATTTTCGTTAAAAATTGACCAGAGTTTTAGTTTAAAATACTACCAACACATGAAAAGGAAGATTATAGAGTACTATACAAAAACTGGAGAAAAATACAAAGTCAGAAGTAAATGTTAGTGAAGGAAACTCATAGATATCAATCCCTAAAAGAGGAGTTCATAATAATATTACCTGCTGACAAGGGCAACGCAAATATAGCTATGGACAAAAGCCAATGCCAAGAAAAAATTCAAAAGTAGTTTACAAGTGGATCTTACAAAAAACTAAAAAATACCCAAATAAATCACTGCATACCAAAATATATAAAATATTGCATACAAAGGGTACCCATTCCCTTTTAAAATAGACAAAATTCCCTCACTCCCAGAATTAATGTTTTTTACGTTCTATGTAATTAAAAAATAGAGCTCAGCGCAATTTTGAGCTTTTAATTTGTAAAAATGGTGCATCGTACAGAAAAACCTAAAAAAAATCAGAGTAATAGTTTTTGATAAAGTATACAAAAAAATAGGCCTCCAAAAAAAGTTTTTCGCTTTTTTCGAAAAATATGCATTTTTAGGTTATGTACACTCAATCTACGGGACTATAAAAATAGGCAATTACCCGGGTCTTATTTTTGATTTACAAGTGGTCAAAAAATATGATTAACCCTGTTAAAACGCGTTTTAAAGATGTTTCGACCAATTTTTGAATTCCCTAAAACTGATCTATTTTAAAGTCTATAAAATGAAGATAATCCCCCAAAACCCATAAAAAACAGTTTTTCAGTGTTTTGAAGACGACGTACCATACGACAAAATCTGAAGAAAAAAATCATAAATATGGTTTTTGATTAAATCCACAAAATAAAAAAAATGGACTGGTAGCCACTTCCAAAAAAGTTTTTCCCAAAAACGCTTTTTTCGAAAACAAAAATGTATTTTTTAGGTTATGTACACTCAACCTACGGGTCTATAAAAATAGACAAATCGCGCTAAATTTTGTTTCTTAGTCACATAAAAAGTAAAAAAAAAATATGAGAAAATTGAGTCACGCATACCTTTTAAAAAGGTGGCGGAACTATACGGAAAAATCTGAAAAAAATCAGAGATGACGTTTTTGATTAAATACAGCAAATAAAACCTGCAGCCGCCTCCAAAAAAAAAAGTTATACGCTTTTTTAGAAACAAATTCATTTTTAGATTATGTACACTTAACCTACCGATCTATAAAAAATAAATAGGTTTGGAAAAGCCTTAACTATATTACCTAAAAAACAATAAAAACAAAAAAATTACGTTTTTGGTAGTAGAGGGTGGGGGAGGGTGTGTTGTACTAAAATAGCGATGAGCCTATTTTAATCGCATAAAACGTAAAACAAATTGAAAAAAAATATTTCTAAAAAAATAATTTCTATAATACATTAACACTACACTACAGCAGGATGCCATACCTATATGGAATTCCAAAAATTCACAAAGAAAATGTACTCCTTAGACCAATATACCGCCATAGTGGTTCTGCTTGTAGCGGACGGTTGATAGCAACAATTTCTCCTAGACAATTCGTCTAAGGACTAGCAACCCCAGTGAAATCTTACGTTGTTATGTGATCAATTCCTATTGTACATTAATCATAGTTTTTAAATATTAAAGATGTAACTGAAAGCTAAACTACATTTTAAGCGTTTTTATCCATATATTTAGTGGTTTCAAACATGTACATCCAAATAGCATTGATGATGGAAGAATTATTCCCAGAACGTACTGTGATCTAGCCCGATATAGTTTTTATTATTATACCTTTTATAAAGTAAATTTTTGTAAAACATTTTTTGGTATGTTTTTACATTGACGAGTTCTAGAAAAAGTCCAACCTTCTGTTTGGTAACAGTTATTTTCTAAATTCCTAAATTGGACACACAAAGACTTACTTACTTATTCTCCAGCCTTGTTCTCTTTAAATACCTTTAAGACTGAACCTTCCATGAAGCTCTTTGCCGATGGCTTTTCGTTACCTAATGCAAAGAATCGCACGTTTACCAGGCTGGCACACTGACATAAAATATGCTCTGCTGTTTTTTCTAGGTGACAGACTCTGCATAGGTCATCATTTAGCAATTCCGCCAGCTTTAACTGCCTATTTAGCTTAAAATGTCTTGTTAGCAGACTTACCTTGAGTTTGAATGATTTCCTGTCTTAGCTTATTTGGTCCGCGTACATTTTGGTAAATATATTTTAATGAACTGTTTCGCCTGTCTTTATCCTAGTGCATTTCTCGACAATTACTGAGACTGTTTAGAGCTTTTCATGTGATTCTGTTGATGCGTGTGTCTCCAGGATTATCTTGGTGTAGCGTGTAGTCGTCAAGTGGCTCTACTAATTTGTTTTTAGGAAGCGTTTCCTTGATCTTCGTCAATAATATCCGTGTAGTCTACAGAGTCCGAGGCTCTGTAGAGACACGAAAGAGGTGTGAATTTTATACACATGCAGAGAATTGTAGGATTTTTAGTGGCTAATTTTAGCCTCGTACTTTTTGCAACTATCTTTATTGTCTCGTACTACCGTTCTGAGATATTTTGAACTAATAGTGTGTTTTAAGTTCATTTCTCTCTATGACATATTTAGCTAGTAATTTGCGTCCTTGTTTGTAACGTGAAAGGCTCAAATTTAAATTTTATTTGGATTGTATTTTAGGAGTGTCGCTTCTACATTAGCTTCTACTTTACAGAAAGTCTTGTCTTGAACAGCTGTGGCTAGGTCGTATGCATATAGGAAGTTTTTTGGGTAAGCAGAGGCGGGCTGATCGTTGGTATAAATATTGAACAGCGGTATTTAAGGTAACGAAGAACTGTCAGTCCTGCTGTATAGATACGATTAGCTTTAATAGATGAATGTCTTTAGCAGTTTTAAAGATCTTTATTGAAAGCAGTAGCCAAAGACCTACAGTGACATATGGAGCAGAAAATTGGATACTAAGCAAAAAGCATCATAGCAGAATTCAGGCAGCAGAAATGAAATACTTCAAAAGAACGATAGGAGTAAAAAGAACTGGTAGAATCAGAAATGAAAAAATAAGAGAAAGACTCAAAATCAAACCGATACTCGACTCAATCAAGGAGAAAAAATTGGCATGGTTCGGACATCTAACCCGGATGGACAATAATAGACAAGTAAAAAGAGTGTGGGACGCCAAACCAATAGGAAAGAACAAAAGAGGAAAACCCATTAAAGAATGGAACAGTGACATCTCGCAGATACTGCAGAGTAAGAGTAAGACTTGGCAGGAAGCAACACAGATGGCATACAATAGGAAGGAATGGAGAAAGTTCGTTAAGAGCTAGGACACCTCTAAAGATTGTAAAATATTGTAATTTATTGAATTGTATTATAAAGGGCCCAACATCGAAAGGTACAAATGCGCCTACTGATTAAGTAAGTAAGTATTGAAAGCACCTTGTGGTTTATGGTGTTTAAAGCCGTCGACCAATCAAATTCTTAATTTCTGAAGAAACTTCTAAATATATACTTCTAAAAGGAATTATATATGATCAGTTTTGAAATCATAGATTTTAGTACGATTTAGTAACAAAGTTGCTATAAATATGGCTCTAAAAGTTCATTGTGTAAAATTATTTTAAATAGAATCATATGGAAGTAATACAATCTTGTAGATCTAAACAATAATTCTCAGGTTTAGCCTAGAAATCTCAAATTATTTGTTTCGTTTAGCATTATCTCTGTATATTTGTGGTTAAAAAAACTTAGTAGTTTCCAAATGATGTATTAGTTACCGTTCAGCCCCATTTAGACTAAAAGAGAACATTTCGCCCATCCGCCATTTTTACAGTCTACTTAAATATTCCACCAAAATCTTCTCACCACCGACCAGATACCGTAACTTAGAAATAATCAATAATTTAAATTTTATTTTTCAGAAAATGTGATGAAACTGATGATAATAATTATAATGAATATTTTAAGATTTTCGGGCTAAAACTAAAAACTGTGAAAGGCTTTTCATCGAAGTTTATTAAAAAGGACTAGGAAGGAGCTTTTATATTATGGTATTTTAATATAAAATAAGTTTATTTTAAAGTTTAAATTTTTACCTCAGAAATCGTTCTGGAACTGAAAATTAAACAAATTTTGTGTTGTTGCTTGGTAATATAAAAATAATTTACTTTGATCTGCCCGATTTGGGCAGATCAAAGCTGGGCTGGAAAATTTTTTGTACGTTGTATTTAGAAGCGTAATTCCTCTGTGGTTAGAACATTCAAAGATATCTTCTTTTTGGTGTATGGTGCAAAGTATTTTAAAATTTAAATCATTGGGGAGGGATTTCTGTATCCATATTTCTTTTATGAACTGCTGTAATGCCATTATGATATCGTAGCCACCTTCTGTATATAGTTGAGCTGGGAGATTATCTATTCCGTGTGATTTGTTTCTTGCTATTTTCCAATTGCATTTTTAACTGCTTAATTACTGTTTTAATGAGAATATAATTTAATATAATCTTTAAGTTCAAGAACCGTTGGTGGTTCATCTTCCCTCTTGTCTAATCCCCTTACATCATTTCTTTTGTCTTCTAGATTTTCTTCTACTTCCTTTATATTAAGTGCCTGATCCTAGTATTCCACACATCTATTCAATACATCTTTCCTTGTCTGTCTTGTGGTTGCTTTGAATTCTTTTCTGTTGATGTTAACCTTTCTTATAAATAAGTTTCTTATTTAAGTGTTTTCGTTTCTTAGTCTTAGTCCATTTTTCGTTCTGCCTTAGTCAATTTTTGCAATGGAAGGGTCTTAAAAGATTGTTATGGGCTCAGACCATGCTCCTGTGAGTATAAGTTTAATTCTTTGACTAAGATGAAGCGGTATTTGGAATTCTATGACAGTCAGGAGAAATTTATATTTATTGACCTAGTCGTAGGCAGCCATGAAATCCACAAATATGTAATGGGTCAATCTAGACTTTTTTCAAGAATCTGCCTCACTGTAAAGATTTGGTCCGTTGATATTGAGTACAGTGATGCCTCTATAATTATCATGTCTCCTGATTTATGAAGTGGACACAGTGTGCTTAATTTCCAGTCTGCAGGTGTTTCTTTGCATTGCCTTATTTCAGCAATTATTTTATGCATATATTTCGAAAGAGGGTCACCACCGTTTTTAAAAAGTTTAATAGGGAGATCGGAATCAGGGCTTTATTTTTCAGTTTTAAAATGGCTTTTTTCTAGCGTTATTTTATCTTTTCGTCAAAGGTTTTCATATCTTTCCCGAGTTAATCTCGTTCTGCACTACTAGAGTCTCCTATTTTGTTTCATTCTTTTGTTGGTTGATCGTCAAAACCATCTTTGTTTTTTCTGGCCTTTTTAGATGTTAAAACAACTTTGCCCGCTATGTGCATAACATCTTTACATTTAGTCCAAACGAAATAAGGATAATGATATTGGTTTATTTACAGGACACACGATAACGAGTAAAGAAAAGACAATCGCTAAAGTTAAAATTACAAGAATAGTCTTACCGTACGTCTAGATAATATAGGCAGATAGGGTAATGGTTGGTAAACTATTTGGGAGTTGACAAGGACTGATCTGCAGCACGAGATATTTGGATAATATTTCTGGATACCGGTCTTTTTAATACAAACTCCTCCACTTCTAGATGAATAGGTGTGGATCTATGCTTCTAGAGGTTGCTGGTTAAGTATGTATTAACGAAGCCGGGCTTATTAATTTTTTTCTGCGTCTTTGTTATTTACCCTTTGTTAAAGTTGCATATTTTGCTTTTCCCATATTTTGTTTCATATATACTAGTGTATATATAGAAGCCTAACATACCTCCAAGTCCATTGCTATCAGATATTTTTATGGGTCATCTAGAGACAAAGATTTAAAAACATCCCATATTCAAAAAAAAAATTATATTGGTGGAGATACGTAGACGATGTACTGGTATGTTTTACAGGAACTAACAGACAACTCGACCAATTTTTATCGTATATAATTTCACTTTATAATTATTAGACTTAAAAACAAACATGAATTCTCCATATTTCAAAAACCTACCCATACTGGCACAACTAGACTCAATTCATCATCCCATCACACACAACATAAACTGGCAGTCCATCATAGTATGTTAAATAGATTAACAGAAATTCCGATATTAAAATAAAACTTTGAGACAAAATTAAATATCATTAAGCAAATAGCAGTAAACAATTAATACAACGAACAAACAATTAATAAAATGGTAAATCAAAAACTACACAAGAAAGCCCTAAAATTGGTATTTCCTCCACCAGAGAAAAAACCCAGCACTTTCTGCTTGATTATATATACAGGCAAAATATCAACAAAATTAGTCAAACACATAAAAAAGAAAGGAATAATACCAGCTTTCAGAACAAATAACAACTTAGGCAACTATATTAAAAACAACAAGAGCCAAAATAAAAAACACTTACACAGTGGTGTTTATAAACTTAAATGTTGCAACTGCCCAAAAACTTACATAGGTCACACTGGTAGAAATTTTAATAAATAAACAGCAGAATATAAAAGAGCTTTCAATAATAGAAAAACAGATTCTACATACGCAGTTCACCTTCTAGATCAGAATCATTCTTTTATTGACGAATTTAAAATTCTTCACATTCAAAATAAAGGACTTAAGCTATCTTTGTTAGAATCTATGGAAATCAACAAATTAAAAAACACAGATATAATTCTGAATAGCCAACTTGAGATAAACAGTTCTCCCCTCCTCAACCTTTTTCATTAAAGACTATAAAGTGTAAATGCATACCAAAAATAGATCACTTAAGAAATTCAATCAGCCGAAACAGGTGCAGTGATAAGAGTTTAAAATAATTTTTTGGAAGTTTTTAAAACAAAATTTTCAGTGTTTTATTGTTACACATACTAGTTTGTCTAATCTGGATCGCTTCTTAATTTCTTCTTTTTTTATGCATATACTCTTTTTCATATTTTGTTTCGTATATTTAGATTTGTTGTTCCTAATAGTAGTTGTTTTAGTAGTAGTACTTTTAATTTTTTTTATTTTTGTTTTTGTGATACAAATATATTACTTGTAACGTAAATAATTTATTGTAAATTATAATTAAATTTATCTTTTTATGCACGTATCTAGTTTTTTTAATGAACACAAATTTGATTTGCCCAACCCAAGCAGCTTTTCCAAAAAAAATTAGACGAAACCAGTCGATAAATTAATTATACTGATACCCTTTTAAGAGCAAAGTATTAAATAAGTTTGTAAATAGCAAAGGATAGTGCATTACTAAGCGTCGGCGTCGGTAGCAAATAGGTCTTCGTGACTGCGGCCTATACTAATCCCAGATTAGCAATGTCGGCGTAACTGCAATACTAATTTGTTGATTTTGCTGGAACGACAGTGAGTTATAGCTCGAAACGCTTACATATGCCGGTAACTCATAGTTAACAACAGAGACATCTAAACAAACGAGCCAGAAATACAGATAGTCAGTGTTGTCGTCAAAGAGACAATAGGTTTGGGTATATTAAAATAAATAATTAAATAAAATATTATGACTAAGCAACAATGAAATTGATGGATGTGCACTTTGGTATAAATTAAAACGGCACAATAAGATTTAACCAATACAAGGCTTATAAATATGGGTTTGGAAGTCGAAAAATTAACCTATAGCAAATAGATCCTGGAAGGTCGCTGGAAAGAAATGGAAACAAGTATCCCAAAGTTTAGAAGACAGAAACGGACACAGAATATTAGACATCAATGAAAAGTTAAAAGAATGGGAAAACTACATTTCTGAATTATTTGAAGATGAGAGAGTAGAACACTATACACCGATTGCTATATCAGGTCCATCTATAATAGAAAGTGAGGTAAGACGTTCAATACAAATAGCAAAAAATGAAAAAACACTTGGCCCCGATGAAGTAAGTGCTGAAATACTAAAGTTTTTGGGAGAAAATGGAATTAAAGCTCTGTGTAATCTCTTTAACAGAACTTATGACACTGAGATATTACCAACTGATTGGTTAAAGTCGACATTTGTCACAATACCTAAGAAACATCGTCCAAAGACATGCGGTGATTATCGGACAATAGTCTGATGAGTCACGTTTTGAAAATCTTTCTGCGAGTAATACACAGCAGAATTTATACGCTGTTAGAGGACAGAATTAGCAATACTCAATTTGGGTTTAGGAGTGGCTTGGGTACAAGAGAAGCCTTGTTTAGTATACAGGTGCTAGTACAGAGATGCAGAGATATAAATCAAAATGTGTATATTTGTGCAATCGATTTTGAAAAAGCTTTTGACAAAGTCCGACATAACAAAATGCTAGAAATATTGGAAACAGCTGGATTGGACGATAAAGATCTACGAATAATTACAAATCTATACTGGCATCAAGTGGCAAGAATAAAATTTTGAACAAGATCTGTCGGATGAAATAAATATAAAAAGGGGAGTGAGACAAGGCTGTATATTGTCGCCTTTACTTTTTAACTTATATTCGGAGGAAATATTTAAGGAAGCCTTAATGGAGACAACCGAAGGTATTATTGTGAATGGTGTAACCGTCAACAATATTAGATATGCCGACGATACCTTAGTCCTTGCCAATTGCGGAGAAGACCTTCAAAATCTAATGAACAAAATAAAACAGACTTGTGATCAGTATGGATTAAAACTCAACGTTAAGAAAACTAAATATATGATAGTTAGCAAACAAAATTATATACATGATGACGGTATAAAAGTCGGAGATGCCACACTGGACAGAGTAGAGAAACTCGTGTATCTCGGCAGTAATATCAATGAGAGCTGGGATCCAACCGCAGAAATTAAAAGCCGAATAGAACAAGCCCGAGCTGCCTTTGTAAAAATGAGAGACGTACTTTGCAGTCATGATCTTAGCATTGACCTTAGAGTTCGTATGATATCTTGCTACATCTTTCCTGTCCTGCTGTATGGAGTAGAAGCGTGGACCCTAACTGAGGCTATGCTTAAACGCTTGACAGCCTTTGAGATGTGGGTATACAGACGACTACTGAAAATAAGCTGGGTCGACAGAGTTAGAAAAAAGGAGGTCCTTAGACGGCTGAACCAAACAACACAACTGGTCAATATAATAAAGAAACGCAAGCTAGAATACTTCGGTCATATTATGAGATACCCTGAAAAATATGATCTTTTACATCTGATCATTCAGGGAAAGATCCAAGGTAATCGTGGTCCTGGTAGAAGAAGAACATCATGGCTGAAAAATCTAAGGCAATGGTATCGAAAATCAACTACATAGTTATTTAGAGCTGCTGTCAATAAAGTCACGATAGCGAATATGGTAGCCAACATGATATCCAACGATCGATAACGGTCATGGCACTAGAAGAAGAAGAAGAAATAGATCCTGCAACACAGCAAATAATGAATATTATATAATATCTACAACAATTCATAGACAGAGAACTGGTAAAAGATTTGTGTAATTAAAAAAATATATATTTAACACTTTGACTGCCATGTGTATACCTGAATATACACAGTGGCTGAGATCAAACCGCCACGTGTATATTTACATATTTACATACAGTCAGTAAATATTGTTTGGCTATGTGTATTTTACAGGAGCATACTTTACATGTATTTCTAATAGGATTTAACTAAGCGTGGCCTCGGGCAAATTAAAAATGATCTTAGCCTGGGAAAAAAATACTTCGTCATTTTTCTATTAGGATTTGAATTATAGTAGATTTTTTATAACTTAAACGCTAATTAATTTTGATGTAAACGTGTTTATTGTGATTAATAATAGATACAATTGGTGCAATAATACACTATAAAATAACATATTAACACATATTTTGAATTATACTTATATGACTATTTTGGCAAAATTTTATGCTTATCAAAAAAACATTCTAAGCAGAGAAATTTTTGGTCACAGACTTGTCATTTATTGGTAACTGCTAAGTTTTATTTATTGCATACTATCGTCCATGGTCATCTTTATTTCGTTGGTAACAAATTAAGCATCGACTATTTTTTACCTGCATGAATAAGTTTATGTTCTGACCATGTGTTGTGGGGAGTATAACTTTGTTTTCCTATAGAAAGTAGTTTCAAGCACAATTTTTCTTTGAAATCTGTTATACTTTTTTTTTCTGGTACAGTTTTGTTCTTATTATAAAAATAATGATCTTTTGCTATGCTTGTTCTATTGATTAGTTCAACTGCCACCTTCCTGTACCATTTAATGCTCCGTCTAACAGAGGTAGAATAAGACGACAATGGGACGGATACATCAATAAAACTTTTTGCATTATTATAAGCCACAATAGCTTCCGGCTTCTTTTTGACCTCAATTCTATCTGGAACATCAATAAAATTTAGTTTATGTTTGACGGTAAGCATCAGGAAATCGCGCTTATCTTTCCATTTAAAAATCACAATGCAGTTTCTCCCTCTTCCTACAATTTCACCCTTCTTCAGTTTGCTTACCAGTACTTCTATCGGAATACCTTTTTTTTTCGTAGCGTTTATACTAGGTGCGTTTTTACTAGACTGCTATATTTATCAGCAAGTTTGGAATTTTTTCTCTCTCGGAAATGTCTGATGTATTCAAGAGGTATAATACCACTTCCTTGTGGAACCCCTTCGTTTATTGGCTTTAACTCACAGTACTCGTTTTCCATTTTAACTCTAAATGTTCGCTGGTGTAGGTATGACTGTAATATTTCAACAAATTGCATAGGAAAATATTTTCATTAGCTTCATTAACAGGCCGTCGTGCCACACTTTGTCAAATGTTTCTGCAATATCCGGGAACACTGCTGAACAAATGTTGTCCCCTTCCAACGCTTTCTCTATTTTAGTTATTATTCGATGGATCTAGTCAACTGTGGATTGTTTATTATGAAATATAAATTGGTGTGTCGAATAATATTATTTTATTCAGTTATATGGTTCACTCTTCGTAGTACTAATTTTTCAAACATTGAGATTATGGTTAGTAAGGAGATTGGCCTGTATAATAATAATTTATGGCTATTTTGTCCTGCTTTATATATCATTATTACCTCTGCAGTTTTTCAAAGAATGGGAACATATCTAAGTCTAAAATATTTTATCTTTTAAAGCATTTATTATTGTAGTAAGCTTTACTATGGCTTTTCTAGGTAATTTTTTTAGTATCTTACCATTGATCAGGTGAAACCCAGGCACTTTTTTTGTATTGAGTCATGTATTGATGTTTATATAGATATTTTTTAAATATTTAGCGAACGCATCCAATATCTCTTTAGGACTTCTTGTCCATGTTCTGATTTCTCTTCGTAAAGGAGGTACATGTTTTACCACCTAAAAGGAGAATGTTAAACTGGCTTATTTATCTTTCTAGCCATCTTCGGAGCATTTATTATCAGTTAGTTCTTTCAGGTACTTACTGATTGCTTCTTTTTTAATTTTAGCAATTTCTATTTGCATCTGTTGTGTGACTCTGTTTAGCTTATTTTTATTTTCAGTTATTCGAGTATTCTTTCATAACATTCGAGCCTTTCTTTTTTCCTATACCAACTCTCCAATTTCTTTGGAGTAATTGTTTCCTCCTGTTTTTCTTTAGATCATAAGTGTATTGTTTTGCGGACCCTATTCGATATTTATTATAAATTGCTTAGTTTATTCTTTTAATTTTTCTATCGTTAGAACAAATTCGTTGAACTCAATTATCTCATTTATTTCTGACCGGAAGTTATTCCAGTCCGTAAACTTATTGGTCAATACGAGTTTTACTTCAGTGGTAACAATTTGCTCACTAATGGTTAGTAGAATTGGATTGTGGTCAGGTATAAGCTCATCTACAGGGAACCCCAACAGAAAATGACTGTTTACAAGTAAAAATATTGTTTAACCTTTTACATATTTTGTTTATTGCATTTTTTTATTAACAAATTTTTCAAATTCAGTTCGTAGATACCTGTATCAAAAAATGTGTCACGAAAAAGGTTTTTTATTTGCTTATTGCTCTAATCTATGATAGAGTAAGCTATTTTCTTTCCTTCACACCATATTAATTATAATTATGTGTAAAACTAAACGAAAAAGGTTTATTTGCTAATAAAACAACTAGAAGGATAAAATAAAAACATACCATAAATCATTCACTCCTTTGTATGCAATTATTCACTACCGGACACGGAACTGAGCAACGGGCAGATGATGAAAAACTTAATCTGCATAGGATTAAAAACTTTTTATTTCCAAAAAAAAACTGTTTTTAATATCCACTTGATCCTGTTTTAGTCAACAATGGCCCCGCAATTCTGTTTTAAAAACTAGCGACTGCTAGAATTATAAGCGTGTGAGTTTTGTCTTTTGTTTTTCTTTTGTTTTTCGCAGGTCGAAATAAAAACGAATTTTCAGCTCTAGGAATAAACGATAATTTTTGTTCATTTGGAAAAATATCGAAACAATGGGTATTGGCGGCACAATACTATTTTTGTGCTATTGAAATGTCTGTTTGAACCTTCAGTATTGGTTTTGAGGTTCGCCAACACACTGGTTCAAAGTTGTTTGCTCAGCTTTTGTTATTTACTTCCTTAATTTTTTTCTTGTTGTTGTAAAACATAAAAGTAAATTTTAGTAATAAAATTATTAATTATTAAAAATTTATAGAACTGCGTTTTAAAAAACCTAAATAAATAAATAGGGATGAAAAATATATAAACATATACAAAACGGAAAGTTAATAAGATGTGCTTTGACGGTTTTGAGAGCTTCCTGATTTATATAATTTTCTGAGATTTTTATTTACGTAATATCTTGATAGTTATATTTGGGATACCTAAATAAAATACTGCATCAATAAAACAACCATCACCTACCACTGTTACGAAGATACAATAACCTTATTTCTTCATAACGTGAATAATCAAGTACCCTTGACATTTGGTGTCCATTCTCTGGCATTATTTAATCACGAGAATTGTTTTCTGCTAATTTTCTTGTTTTTCCAATTGCCAATTTTCCTTTGTTTTCACTCATCATAATTAGTCGAAGAATATTACACCGTATTTTCCGAAATATATGTCCAAGATATGCTACTTTCACTAGATTTGACGCTATCAAGCAGATGTCGAGTAGCTTCTGTTGTATTAAGACCTTCATTTGTCCTTTTAGTCCTTTCAATGTGCCTCCAGTAAGTTGTCGTTCCATCGTTTTCGAGGTCTTTCTACTGATCGTCTTCCTATTGGGGAACCGTCTGTTGCCTTCTTTACTACTCTATTTGTTGTCATTCGGCTTATATGATCGTTCTATTCTACTCTTCTATTTCTTACCCAGTTTTTGGTGTTCTTCACCTTGCATGTATGTCGTATATCTTTACTTCTAACTCTGTCCCATAGTGTCTTACCATCAATTTTTCTAAATGTTTTTATTTCTGCTATTTCTAACATCCTTTTATTCTCTCTATGTTTGATCTTGTTTCTGCCGCGTATGTCATTATTAGTCTGATGACTGTTTTATAAATTGTGCCTTTTGTTTCGCTCTCGATATTTTTATTTCTACACATTGTTTCAATTAGGCAGCCTGCGGCTCTGTTTGCTCTATTCACTTGATCTTCTACTTCGGTTTCGAGCTTTTCGTAGCTAGATAATGTAATTATTACATTTAATCCTAATTGTATAGTTTCATAAAGAATTTTAAGAATTTTCAGTTCAATGTGGTTTATGTGTTTGACTGTTTGAATGTTGTTAAATCTGTCTACCACGCTTTTACTGTCAGTAAATATAACATAGGTCCTAGTCGGATTCAGTACTTCATACTGAAGAGCAATCAATATTGCCATCATTTCTGCTGTGTATATTGAGCATTCACGGGGTAAGCTATACTGATGATGGCAATTTTAATTTTCGTGGAACATTGCACAGCCCGTTCCATTTGCATCTTTTGACCCATCCGTAAAAATGTACTGATAATTTGTCCATTTTTCTTTAAAAATTATATCAAATATATTTACACAACTTGTTTTACACTAAAAGAACTCCACGATGGTATGAATAGGTTAAAAAACAGGAAAGCTGCAGGTGTGGATGATACATGCAGTAAACAAATAAAGCATCTAGGCCACGGAGCAAAAAACTGGAGCTTGCAATTTTATAACACATGCAACAAAGCCTGTAAAATTCCAAAATTATGGAAAAAATCTAAAGTAATACTAAATAATAACTAAAATATTATACTCTATTTTTATATAGACGATAACCAGTAGTATAAACAAATAGATTAAAAACTACTGTCAATTTCGACGGGACTATCGAAGAGATTCGATTACCTCTAAGCCGGATATAGGATATTTTTTCTATTTCTACTTTGTACAAATTTCAACAGACAGAAAGTTTCATTGCGTTGGGAATAATATACTTCAATTTGATGAAACCAACTTTCTTATGTACGCTTTACCTAAAGTGGCAGGAAAGTTGAGGATTCTATTCTGAACTTTTTTCCATTAAACTGACGCAGAGTATTTGCGACATTCTTGCAGTCACGCGGATGAAATAAACGGTTGGTATATAAATCTGTCTCTTGCTGTTGCTTATGCTATTTATGCAATTAAAAAAATAAAGTCCTTTAATGTTCTTTCATGTTTTGGAGAGACAGCTAATTTTTCATAGAGGAGACGACTTTAAAGTAAATTGGATTTAAGGCATGTATATTTGACAGTTGAAATAAGCATCTAATAGGGAAAGAAGGTTTTGGATTTTGGATGTATAATACAGAAAAATAGATAATTAACGGTAGTTTTAAGTAATTAGGTTCTCATTGAGAATTATGTACCAAATAAAGAGAATAAATTCAAAGAGAATAAAAAAATATGTACCAAAAAATATGGTTGCATTTTGCACACAAAATATATATGCACACAAAAAATAATAAATATTCGTGTGTAAATCGGGTATGTCCTATTCTTAATCTTCGGATGAGAGCTTTTTCGCTTTTTCGACATTTTTGGAAGTTCAAATTTTTCAACAGTTTGCTGGATCTCATGTAATGTACTCTTGATTGTGTTCCAGTGGTTTTGACAGGTATGATGCTGTTGTTGCTTGAAAATTTGCTTTAAGTCATTACGGATTTGAATATGTTAGGCTTTTAAGGATTAACTGTTTATACAAGAAGCTTGCTTGGCTACTTGGTCTGCTTTTTCATTACCGGAGATGCCGACATGAGATGGTGGCCAGATGATCGTGACATCTACACCTTAAAAAGCCAGTGCACTGTGTGTCCTGTGGATTTTTTGCACTAAGGGATGCTGAGAATATAGACTTTTAATCGATTGTAGTGACGACAGGAAGTCTGTGCATATTGCTTGGTTTTTATGATCTGTTTTTAGATTTTTAAAAGCCTCTAGTATCGCATAAAGTTCTCCAGTGTATACGCTGCATAAACTCGGTAAAGTAGATGATTTTATTACTTCATCATGTGTGGTAACGGCACATCCAACACCTGCTTCGCTTTTGGAGGCATCTGTATATAGAATTGTTTGAAATTTGTTCCTGCTTATGATTTCTTTGAAGTATTGCCTTATGAGAAGGCATGAGGTTTCATGTTTACTGTATTCTAATAGGGAAGTGATTGAATGTGGGATTGGTGTATTCCAAGGTGGAGTATCTGGGATTGGGAAGGGGTGTGTTTTAGTAAGGTCGATGGTGTTTTTTAGAGTTAATTTCTGGATATCTATTATTGATTGGATCCTTTGCGGGGTCTCCGGAGGCGATGTTGAAGTAATTAAATGGGAGACTGGATTGAATGGGTTTGCGGATACGGAAGCAAAGTAAGATTGAAGAAGATACTCTCGTCGAATCCAGAGAGGTGGTTCATTAGCCTTGCAGTAAAGGCTATCTATGGGACTAGATTTGAAAGCACCTAAGCAAAGACGAATAGAAGTGTTATGCACAGAGTTCAGTAGCTTTAAGTGAGATTTTGATGCAGACATGTATATGAAGCTGCCGTAGTCCAGTTTTGAGCGGATTAAAGCTCTATATATATTAAGTAAGATGGTTTCGTCCGCACCCCATATGTACTTTGATGGTGCCTTGGTGATATTGAGTCTCTTCATTTAATAGAACCAGAGATATTCCGACTTTTATTTTGAATTTATGTTTTTGAATTAGTAAATCTTTTGAATTAGTAAAATTGAGAAACAAAAAAAATACTGCTAACTCGGGTTCTAAGAATTAAAATTTGTGTAAAAATGTCGACATTTTGAATAAAAAAATTAACTTCCTATATGGTAATGAATCTGAGTTATTTTAAATGCTTATAAACTTAAAACCACAGTACTTTATTCAACCTATTTTCTAATATTTAACATAAATTATTTAATTACTATATAATATAATTTGATATAACACGGCTTTCGCTTTAAATAGGTGCTTTTAGAATTATTAATAGCTTATGCATAATAACCTTGTAGATAATTGCTGTCTACAATAAACAATTTCAATTTTGCAATAACTGTTAAATAAAACTTCTTGAAATTTTTATAACTGAATACATGTGATATTGTCCCTATTTTCACCAATAATTAAATTTTTTGTGCATTTTTTGAAAAGTTAATAAGAATTAAAAAAAATCAACTTTTAAAACTGTTTTTACAATAATTAAGCAAAAAATTATCAAAAATAGCTTTATAAATATTTTTTATTTTAAATGATTTTTTATGCTTTTTCAGAAAAATTTTATTACTTTTCCATAAAATTTGCCAGTCTTCACCCCTTTAGTATTTAAAATTAAATATCGATCTTGCATTGTTTATATATTATTTGTAAGTAAAAAATTACGTTAAGTATTTTGCACATTTTGTTTATTACACGTTACTATCACCATATTTCTATCTCCAAAGAGTATCGCGAAAAAGGCGATTTACATGATAATTTCTCTGGTCTACTAATAAAATTACCCAACGGACTAGACGAAGACAAAGCAAAGACCAAAAAAAGTTACCATTATCAAATAATTTAGCTATACTCACAAAAGTACACTTAATTACTCAAATGCCACGCGAAAATCTTCTATTTATCACTTCCAAAAGTGAAATTCCAAAAACTAGTTTTACTAGTAATTAGCAATAAAGTGTAATATAACTATCAAAATTTGCGGTAAATCTACCAAAACAATGGAGGTAATTCTAGAACAACAACAATAGCGATATAAGTATGGAATTAGTAATTTCAGAATTAATTTGCTGCAAAGAGTGAAGAGATGAAGCAAGTATATGACACAATTGACATTGTTAGCATATCATGAAATAAGCTTCAGCAAATTAGCGTGGGCCGGGCTAAGAATGTAATATGATGTATATTATTTAAAGTTTTAAATATTAAAAAAAAAATTTAAGAAAATGTTCCTGTGGATGTTTTGGTAGTTAACTTGTTTCAAATTTTATCACTGTTAAACTGTCAACTGTTGAACTGTTTGACAATTAGCGGGGAAGTTCTTGAGGGAAGAGATATTAACAAATGAAATAGGAAGTAGGAATTGTATTGAATAGTTTATTAAAAGAAAGTAATGTTTCATAATATTTAAATTATTTAAAAGTTATTTACATTCTATAGCTGTATTTTAGAAATGTGTGTTAATTTATTGAATTATTTATTAAAAGGGTGTATGACAATAAATGAAGGTAGATGTATTTGGGGGTGTGCAATTACTCCAACTTGTAATTATCAAATTGTGATAAATTGATTTGGTCTCTGTTTTGGCAGAAAATTGTGATGTCAAATATATTACAATTAAAACAATTAAAGACAATCAAAGATACTTAGGGACAAACAGAACACAATCATAAAGACAAAACAGACATTAATTTAAAAAGGGTGCACTTAGTGGTACTACATCACCTATTAGGAGAGGAACTGGCAAAAAAGTTTTTTTGTTGTCTACTAGATTTTTAAAAGGTAAATTTGTCAAGCTATTGTAGGTTAAAGATTGACAGTTCTTCTTCTATTTCTTAGTATTGTAACTAAAGTTAATCAGTTTTATGATTTGAATCAAATATATAACTGAAATAGTAATTAAATATTTAAATGGAAAGTTGTACGCTAATATGAATAGTATTGGCATACTTTTAACACAGACTAAATGAATTAAATTTAACAATTAAAATAATTTAAATAATGTCTTGTGTAAAAAACTTGGAAAGTCAGAATTATAAAATCAAACTTATAAGTCAGTATTTGGTAATAAAATATTAATCCAAATATAAAATAAATATACAGAATTGAAAAACTATTGTCGGCGTGAATGAGCCATCTGTAATGGTATGTGTAAAACTTTTTGTAAAACTTTGGTAATTCTGGTACAAGACAATTGAGTACTGGATATGGATGTGACTTTAGGTAACTGATATACTATTTAAACGGTTCAACAGTAAATTTTAATTTTATTTTGAGTTTGTAATGTGCCATGACAAGATATAACGTCCACGCCGACAAGAACATTGGTAAATCTGTTCAATAAATTTCTGTAACACTTTAACAATTTTAAATTTATAGTCATTTATGGTTTATAAGTTTTATATCTCTATTTGACAATGTGAAATTTTGTATTTAACTGATTAAGTTGAGTAGGGGAGAACTGTTTGTCTCAAGTTAGTCATTTAAAATTATATCTGTATTTTTTAATTTGGTGATTTTCATAGATTATAATAAAGATAGCTTAGGGCCTTTATTTTGAATGTGAATAATTTGAAATTCATCATTAAAATACTGATTATGGTCGAGAAGGTGAAACAGGTACGTAGAATCTGTTCTTCTATTAATAAAAGACTTTTTTTGTTCTGCTATACGTTTGATAAAAGTTCTACCAGTTTCACCGATGTAGTTGTTGTTTGTTCTAAAAGCTGGTGTTATTTCTTTCTTTTTATGTATTTGGCAATTTTTTTTAATATTGTCTGTATATGTAATGGAAAAATAGGTTCTGAGTTTTTCTCTGGTGGTGTAAATACAAATTTCATGGCTTTCTTATGTAGTTTTTGATTTAAAAGGTACAGTGCCACCATGGGATTATATTTTTGCGGAACCCTGGGGCCAAATCTTTTTATTTAAAATTCTGAATATGTTTGAGCTATTATATAGGTTTATTGGCTTTTTTTTCTAAATTTGAATTTTTTTGCCCGATTTTGCCATTTGTATATGACGGTCTACGTTGATTCCCCATGGCTCGAAAGCATGTGTTTGGCTTTGTAGTCAGTGGGGGAGAGCACGAGTGCGTCGCTCGTTCTTGAAGGAAGCGGTCTCTACGATTCTCGTTGGCCGACACTAGTCATCAGCTTTTCAGTTTGCTTGCGCTTTGTCGTCAGTAAGTGTTGTTGATATTGTGTTCGACTTAGAAATGGCGGATAGCTAAGAAAAGGAACAAAATAAAATGAAAAAATTGTGGAAGGGCGTGCTTTCGGCTAGTGACGAAGACTTTTCCCCTGATATGACTCTGTCATGTCCAGTTCAGACGAGGATCCAGAGACACCTAGAAAAAAAAAATCAAAATTGTTCAATCTCCAGAGAAAGAATTTGACTATACTTCCAAACTAAATTTGCCAAGTACCTCTGTAAGAAGAATGGTGTTTTCGATAGATCCACAGACATCTAAAAATTTAGTTCAGAAGCAGTAAATATTATTGACAATGTAATAGACCATGTTATTCAGCAGAACATGAATTAAAATGATGAGACCCTGACAGATGAACTCATTGCTGAGCCTTCTGAAGTACTTTCATGGTCTGACGTATCCGGTACGTACATGACGAATTTTAAATTTACAGTTGGTAATCCTAGAATTTACGAGAACCTTTATGATTTTTATAAAAAAACTCCATACGATTTTTATACATTAATGGTTACCGACAAAATATTTGAGTTCAGAATAATTGGAAAAATTTATGGGGTGTATTTTGTGGATAGGCCTTGTTCAGTTACCATGAATTTCATCCTATTGGTCTACAAATAACCATCATAACTTCATAAACACAGTTATGCCCAGGAATCGTTTTCATTTGTTGCTAAAAATTGACATTTTGCCGTAATAATAATAATATAATATAATATAATATAATATAATATAATATAATATAATATAATATAATATAATATAATATAATATAATATAATATAATATAATATAATATAATATAATATAATATAATATAATATAATATAATATAATATAATATAATATAATATAATATAATATATTATAATATAATATAATATAATATAATATAATATAATATAATATAATATAATATAATATAATATAATATAATATAATATAATATAATATAATATAATATAATATAATATAATATAATATAATATAATATAATATAATATAATATAATATAATATAATATAATATAATATAATATAATAATATTAAATAATAATAATTTTCCTAATGGTGACAGACTGTATAAATTAACACCCTCTTTTACGAAGCTGTTAGAGAATTTTAAATCTCCAATTGTTCCAGGAGAATGTTCGTGCCTTTTAAAGGCCAACTTAAATTTAAACAGTACATCAGCAACAAAAGACACAAATTTATAATGAAGCTCTTTAAGCTCTGTCTTGAAAACGGATATCTTTATGATGCTTATATCTACTGTGGAAAGGAAAGAGAATCAAATCAGGAGCAGTCAGTACCATCAAATGTTGTTTTAAAACTAACAGAAAATTTACTAAACCAAGGTCGCACTATCGTCGTGGACAAATATTACACCTCTGTTGAAATACCATCGAAACTTCTGGAAAAAAATACATATATTCTGGGTACTCTACAAAGCAACAGAACGAACAACTCAAAAAATGTTGTTCTGAAAAAACTAAGAAGATATTGCTCAGGAAAACAACACAGGAATATTTATAGAGAAATGGAAAGACAGCAGAGACGTTCGTATGTTGACAACTAAATATGTTCCTTAAATGGTCACTCAGGCGAGAAGGTCTGGCGAAAAAATGAAGCCAAGAAGTATCATTGAGTATAACAAACACAAAGCTTATTTTCACATATCCGACCAAATGAAAGCTTACAATTATTCTTTACGCCGTGGAATAAAATGATATAGAAAACTGGCTATCGAATTTATAGCGGGTTCCTGTATTGTGAACGCTCATGTGCTCCATCAACTCATAACTAATGACAAAATGTCTATTACAAAATTTCGAGAAAAAGTGATCAAAGGTTATCTAAAATCTTCAGATCTACCAAATTTCGAGGATAACCAAAAACCAAGTCAATATCTTGAGGATAGTCAGAAGAAGATGTCTTGTAGTGGATGCTACGCTAGAACTTTAGAGGAATCAGGGCGTCAAGTTGCCAAAATAGGACCCCCAAAACCAAGTTTAGATGCAACATATGTCAAAAATATTTTTATTAGCAATGTTTTTTTGATTTACATATTTCTGAATTAAAATAAATATTTTTTTTCTAAAATTTTAGTTTTAGATTTATGTTTTCCCTCATAATTTTTTTTATACTTTTACAATGGCCAACAGATCTCCCATTTTGCTTAACATCTCTACAAAAGATTTCCATATAGTTTACATTGAAATTCGCATCAGTGATATGCGATGGGGCTTTAAGTGATTTCTGGTCCGTCGGTTTACATTGATCGCCCACGGCCAGAAGGCATTAAAATGTTTAAGCAGAATGGGAGATCACGTAGATCTATCATGGCATTTTACGTATTAAAATTATATTGCTCAATGATATTCAAAATATAAAAACTTTAAATCAAAATCTGGAGTTTAACAGGGATGCATAATATCCCCTATTCTATACAACATGTATAGTGAATATATTATGCGTCAAGTATTTGAGGAATGTCAAGGTGGAGCAACTATTGGAGGAAGAAAAATCAAAAACCTATGGTATGCAGATGACACTGTTATATTGACTTCATCACCAGAAGAACTGGAACAAATTATGAGTAGGCTAGGCCCGGTGAGTACGGAATATGGTTTGAAAATAAATATGCAGAAAACCAAAGTGATGATCGTGGATAGAATAATTAGAAACAGTCAGGCAGAGATAAGAATCATGGCAGGTTACGAAGTGGTCAGGCAATTTAATTACTTGGGCTCCGTAAGTACTTATAGTAGAGGATGCGAAGATGAGATCCGTCGACCCATCACAATGGCCAGATTGGCAAAAGCCAAACTCATAAAAATTTGGAAGAACACTGACATCACAAAAAATACAAAATTACGCCTTGTTCGATCATTGATATTTTCTATCGCTACATGATTGCCAAATGTAGGCCTATCCTAATTCTCGCCATTCATCTCTGTTATTTGTAAGACGTTTCCACATTGGCCCTGCAGTTCTTTTAATATCGTCGCTTTTGGCTTCATATGGCCGCCAATTCCCGATTTTTTTATTCCATCGGCCATCCATAAGAGGTTTGTTAGGCATGGAGCAAATGATAGTTGAAATTAACGTAGCGGGTAAAAGATCCACAGAAAGATCTCCAGTATGATGATCGGACCAAATGAGAGATGACTGGTTACTCATTCCCCGAAGCAAAACAACACGCACAGGAGAGAGATAATTGGACAAAAATAGTCAAACAAATTACATGACGCCACTACTTCCTTACGAAGGAGAAAATATTGAGGAGGAGAAATGATATTCAATTCTACCTCGAAGTTGTTTTTTGGCATAGGAATTTCTATGTATCTATGTAACATGCTATGCTAGGCTGCCAATTTGTGTTGTGTAGGATAGGATGATGAATTGTGTATACTCGTGTTAGTATGATTATGTTTATGAAATACGAAGAACTCATGTTTGTATTGTGTGATAATTTTCAAATCTAGAAAATAAGGATAGATTCTGTTTGTTTCTCTTGTGAATTCATGGAATGAACTAATATACGATAAGAATTGGTCAAGTTGTCCGTTAGTTTCTATAAAACATACCAGTACATTGTTATGTATCTCCACCAATACAAAAAGTGTTTGAGTACGGGATGTTTTAAAATCTTTCTAGATGATCCATACAAATAGCTAATAGCAATGGGCTTAGAGGATTGCCCATTATAAGTCCTGCACTGTTATTTGTATATATTTAATTATTCAATTCAAAGTAGACCTAGTTTACGCAAATTTCAAAAAGTAAAATGTAAATTTTATGTAAAATTTTGTTTTATATGTTCTAAAAGGTTCTGTAATAGAACAAAATTTTCTATTGGAGGAATACTAGGAAAAAGGCTTTTTACGTCAGATGAATAAGGACATTTCTTAAAATAGACAAAACAGTAGATTAAAACAAAGAAATTTTATTTATCAACAAATATTATTTTGTGGAAAATTTAAATAATCGTACCAGTTTGAGTTTTCGATACTTATTTAAAGCTGTGTATAACTTTTTCCAGTAGTAAGTCCTTCTATGACCTTTTAATTTATTAATAGTGTATATAAATGATTAACACGAAGTTGATAATTATCTCCTAATACTCCTTCTTCTGTATTTAACTTAGCTGTCTGATCTGTATATTATTTAGTATCCTGTAAGACTACGTTGCTTTTACTCATAAAACAAGCGATTTTTAATTTGTATTAATAGTACCTCAAATTCTTTTGTGTTTTCTAATATATGAATTGATTGGCAAACGAGGATTATTAAAGTAGCCAGCTAGATCTCCTGATCTGTCCCCACTAGATTTTTCTTATGAGGATAAGTTTACGTAAACGAAGCTGAAAATATTGATATACTTAACCCTGAACTACTATCGTGGGGTCAAATTTGACCCCAGGACTTGAAATTTCGTGCGCCACTGGTAGACAGTTTGGCGGATGACCTTGTTGATGATTCTATGTATTCTCCGAATTAAGTACGTAGTTTAGCATTCCGCTTAGTAGCAAACGATCAGTGGGATAGTCCACACGTGCTGCTGAGTTCCGGTCGGATTTGACCCCACCATAGTAGTTACGTTATTATTATTTAAGATAATACATTAAAATGGCTTTAAGAATTAGCGGCAGTACGGTGACAAGTGAAAATGTTTTTGACTTTCTCGAATCTCTGGAGGAACCAACCGAAAATATTAACACTTATAGTGACTCTAATAACAGTGATACTGACACTGAAAGTGAACATTCGGTTCACGACACAGATTCAGAAATTGACGTAAGTGACTTATCAAGCGACGAATGTGAAACAGCATCTAATAATGAAACAAATTTTTACTATGGACGGAACAGATATAAGTGGGCTAAAAATGCTACGGTCCCATCAAAAATTCGCGCACAGAACATTATTACACACCTTCCTGGTCTTCGTGGACCTGCCTTAGAAACAAAACCATCCAGTCCACTTGAATCCTGGTCACTTCTTATAACTCCTGACATGTTGGCCTCTATTCTAGAGTACACAAATGAAAAAATTACCGAGCTCAGTGTAAATTATGGGGATACATGTACATTTGTCGATCATCTAAACGAAGGTGAACTTTAAGGCTTTTTTGGGTCTTTTATACCTTTCAGGTGTACTGAAGTCTAATCATGAGAATGTCGATTCATTATTTTCGACAAGTGTTTTAGGTAGGCCAATTTTTCGTGCTACAATGTCAAAAGAACGCTTCTTATTTCTTCTCACAGCAATAAGATTTGACAATCATAAATAACAGAGCAAAAGAAGGCCAATGAAGATCGACTTGCAGCAGTGTCCTATTTATTTAAATGTTTCGTATCTAACAGTACAGCAAACTACACCTGTTCCGAATATGTTACAGTGGACGAGATGTTGGTTTGGTTTAGAGGTAGATGCCCTTTCAGAATGTACATGAAAGCCAAACCAGTCAAGTACGGCATCAAGATCATGTGTTTATGTGACGCAAAAACACATTATTTGGTAAATGCTTCTATGTATACGGGTAAAACAAATGATCCTAATGCCCAAAAGCTATCCATACCTACAAGATCAGTACTTGCTTTAGTGGAACCAATTGCCAATAGTAACCGAAATGTCACTGGTGATAATTGGTTCACCTCAATAGAGCTAGTTGATGAACTAAAAAAACTTCGACTTACCTATATAGGTACAATGCGTAAAAATAAGAGAGAAATTCCTCCACAATTTCAACCAAATAAAAATTACGAAGTTGATAAGTGTTTATTTGGTTTTACACGAGACAATACAATCGTATCATATATCCCTAAAAAAAATAAAAGTGTAATTATGTTGTCGTCTATGCATCACGACAAATCTGTTGACCAGGAAAGCAAAAAACCTGATATAATAGCTTTCTACAATTCGTCGAAAGGGAGCGTTGATGCACTTGATCAAAAATGTGCACTTTATCGTTCAGGTCGAAGATGCCAGCGATGGCCTTTAGTAATTTGGTATTCCATAATGGATATTGCTATAGTAAACAGTCACATTATTTTTCACGCAGCTAATACTGGGGTTAGAAATAATCGATCGGAGTTTATTCAAGAGCTGGGAATCAGTCTTATAAACGAACATTTAGAAGTAAGATTTGCAATGCCAAATTTGTCAAGAGAATTACTCTCGATAATTTCCAAAGCATTATAAAATAAAATTACTCATCAAGATCAGACCAAACCACAAAGGCCAGTTGTAAGACGTAGATGCTACTTGTGTTCCAGAGGTAAGGATAACAAACATTCCACATTTTGCTCAGAATGTCATAGGACCATCTGCAAAACACATTCACTTTAGAGAGTTACCTATACTATGTGCACAGAATAGATAAACACTTACAATTTGTTCAAATATTTTTGTCGCAAGATTCTAACATTACGAAAAAAAAACATGACTGTTATTTTTTTATATGGTTACTCTATTATGATTTTCTTTTGTATTAGGTTAAGACGTTACTATTATAAACTACTTTTCAGAAAATGAACCGGTAATTTCAATTTAACCCATTAATGCCCACCGTATTTTATGTAATACGCGAGACACTGCTACATATTTCGCCATCTACTAGTCAGAAAAAAAAAGTATAAATTAGCTGTTTTCCCAATATAGGTTACAGAGTAGATGATAGAAGGTAACTGTTTATCATAAAATGAGAAATTTATAACCGCTTGGCGGTGAAGAGTGAATATTTTTGCGCCAAGTTTTCTTAGGTTATATTATAGTACACCGTTTTCATTTTAGTAGAGTTTGTATGACTTTCTTGGCTTATTTTGAATAATCTTTTGTACTGTTCAACTAGAAAGGCTTCTAAATATCGAATAGTGATATAAATAGTATTGAAATTTATACTGGGGAGTATTTTGAAGATCTTTGATTCTTGCGTATGATATATAATACGCTGGGCACTTGTGGTAACTAATCAATAGTGTTTCTGTTTTAGAAAAAAATGACGAAAAGATATGATCCTAATAATCCCAAAGATGCAGAGGAATTGTTGAAAATATATGAGAGTTTAGAAGATGACGATACTTTGGCTAAAGAAATTGACCAGTGTGATGAAGTTCAACTCACGTTGTATTATCCAAATGATGGAAATGATTCTGACAGAGACGATGCCGGAAGTGATGAGGAAGACCAGTTCAATTACACTTTTCAAAGTATTGGCCGAGGTACACTGTCTCAAAGCATAGATATTACAGCTGTTTCTGTTGTGAAAACATTGATGTCAATTGAGAAAACAGTGATGTCAAATACAACTGTGGCTAAAACTCACGAATCAGGTAAGAAAAGAAAAGGGAATTTGCAGAAATTTCACAAACTTCTGAAAACAGAAAAAAATCTATGAAAAGAATCGATCGTAAGTGGAAAAAAAAGAACTAAAGAAAGGAGCCATAAATGATGTTTTCAAAAACAATATAGAACCCCATATACTAAATGAATGGAGACAACAAAATTTGAAGCCAATCGATGTGTTTAAATTATTCTTTGTTAAAAAAATTATGGACTATCTTTGCAACGAAACGGTAAAGTGTGCTTCACAAAAATCCTGCCCTTTCTATTTGTCCGTTGATGATTTATATAAATACTTCGGCATCCTTATTCTCCCTGGATACCATCCACTGCCTTCTAGAAGAATGTATTGGGAATGTCGAGGGGACTCTCACTGACATCTAGTAAGTAATACTATGAGCCGAAACAGATTTGAACAGATTCATAGATTTTTACACTTTAACGATAATACGTTGTATCAACAAACC
This sequence comes from Diabrotica balteata, assembly GCA_918026665.1. Lineage (NCBI taxonomy): Eukaryota > Metazoa > Arthropoda > Insecta > Coleoptera > Chrysomelidae > Diabrotica > Diabrotica balteata. Next base: position 78,558,591 of record OU898285.1, read on the forward strand.
AATAAAGCATTCAAAGTTCAACCCCTAATTGACCATCTAAATGAACTTTTTCATCATTACCTCCAGCCAGTGAACGGAAGTTTCTCAGTGGACGAAGCTATGGAGCCGTATTATGGGCATCATTCAATGAAGCAGTTTATCCGACGAAAACCAATCCGTTACGGATATAAATTCTGGTGTGTTGCGACTAGTAAAGGTTACCTTGCAAAATTTCTTCCCTATACTGGAAGTGGAGATAAATTACAGGGCAACTCATTACGAAGTTCCGTAACCGAAAAGCTGTGTATATGATTTTTATCACAAGAATCTGTTATCTATATTGATATTTTTTTTACATCTTTCCCTTTACTGACACGGTTGAGAGATGAAAAGATACACTGTATCGGCACAATTAGAAAAGACAGAATTGAAAAAGCCCCACTCAAAGAAGTAAAAAAAAAAGAAATTCGTGGAACTTCCCACGCTCTATATAGCGAAGAACATCAGCTCACTCTTGTTCGCTGGAATGACAATAATGAAGTTACTATGGCAACTAATATTTCAACTCCAGAAATATTTACTATAGGAAAGTGTAACAGATGGTCCAGAAAAGACAGCTAAGATAAGCTAAGAGGTTTATATAGGATTCGAATTCGATCCAAAAAATGGTATTGGGAGATATTTAAATTTTGCTTGAATGGGGCAATAGTCAACATTTGGCTTCTTTACCGCAACATTGAGGCAATTTCTTTATTAGAATTTTACAGACGAATTGTGGAGGCCCTCCTGTCAGCTCCAGATATTCCAACACCACGTGGAGTATGTCAAAAATCTTCAAAACATGTTGCTGATGAAATTCGTTTGGATAATGTGGTTCATTTGGTGGACAAAATTGAAAAACAACGAAGGTGCGGCAAATGTGACAAGTGTACCAAATATCGATGCATTAAATGTAATGTAGGACTTCATCTGGAGAAGTGTTTTGTAAATTTCACACGTTGTAAATATTTTAAAATAAAACAAATCTTATGAAATATTGTGTCCTTCCCAGCGTATGATATATCATATGTCAAAAAAAAAGACAGTTACAAAGAAAAAAACGTAAATTTTGCACATTTCTATTAAAAACAACCTCTCTTTATTTCATTCTGAAGTTTTGATTCAATTTTGATAAGAATTTAATTTTGGGCATTAATGGGTTAAGATATATTTTCATGAATTTATAATATTGACAATATTATATATTATAATAATATAATATTGATTATATAATATGTATATAATAATTGACTTTATATTTTCATTATTTGATAATTGTGTTCATTCCGTACTATACTTGATTAATTTGCTGTTTTATATCTACTATAAAAAAATTACTGTTAAAAACTATTACGTACAAATAAATAGCTTTCGAATAATTTGTCCCAGTTTTTAAATATTAATTTTTAGATTAGAATCTTTCGTTTTCCCTAGCTTTTATTCTGCACTTATCAAAAGTCCTTAAGACGTGCCTGCATAGTGTAAGAAATCTCTGTGTACGAAGGAAACGTGTCTGTCGAAAGATAAGCCCCAAATTACCTTGTTTAGAAAATCATCTGGCATTGGCTTTTACTACTCTAGAATTTCGTATCTACAAGCTTTAATCCGATTTAACTCAAAACACTTTTAATACCGACTTTTAAGACTTTTGACATATTTGTATATGACTTAAGTGTAAAATGTTTTAGTGATAATTACCAACCGATAAATATCCACTAAAAAGGCTAAATTCGCATTAATATGTGTGTGATTGCTCAAATAGGTGTTAAATGTATTATAGTACAGTCAGTGAAGATTAAAATGAGGCAAACTATTAACATGCTTACCTGTATAATGCAGAAAAGAAATGTAGTCAATAGTTTAAAATCATAACAAATATTAAACTTTATTCATTAACTACTAAAGAGCAGATAAAATGCAAAACAATCTTTAAAAACGCGTATTTTACTGCAAATATTTTTGTAAAAAAATGCAAGCATCCATAGGCTTAAAATATGCACATAATGTCAATTATAGTTTATTCGTCTTCCGGGTTTGGACCGTGTCATTTGTGAGTGACCCAAAAGTGGGTTCATCTCGACGTTTCGCTACAATTATATGTAGCTTCTTCAGGAGAACAAAGAAAAGGAAAAAGAAAACAAAAGAAACAGGAAGATGGGTAGTTAGCAACGGTAACTCAGTTACTCAACGCAACCAGAGGCGAATACTAACTACCAAGATGGGCATTTGGTCACAGTAACTCAACTACTCAACGCAGCCAGAGGTGAAAACCAAATGCCAGGACAGGGATTCACGTCCAACAGCTCAGAACACTAACGCGTCGAGAGGCGGGGAGTGAATCCGACGATTACTCCGCTACCGCTCTATAAATAGAGCGGTAGCGGAGTAATCGTCGGATTCACTCCCCGCCTCTCGACGCGTTAGTGTTCTGAGCTGTTGGACGTGAATCCCTGTCCTGGCATTTGGTTTTCACCTCTGGCTGCGTTGAGTAGTTGAGTTACTGTGACCAAATGCCCATCTTGGTAGTTAGTATTCGCCTCTGGTTGCGTTGAGTAACTGAGTTACCGTTGCTAACTACCCATCTTCCTGTTTCTTTTGTTTTCTTTTTTCCTTTTCTTTGTTCTCCTGAAGAAGCTACATATAATTGTAGCGAAACGTCGAGATGAACCCACTTTTGGGTCACTCACAAATGACACGGTCCAAACCCGGAAGACGAATAAACTATAATTCTGACTCTGGCCGTGGAAGCCTACGATTTCATTTATAATGTCAATTGTTTGTTTTAATTTTTGAACTATATTTAGAATATTTTAACACTGAAACTACTTTTTGAGGATTTAAAATATTATTTATTTATTATAAAAAATCAATTACTACAACGAAAAAGAAGACTGAAACTTAAAATCTAAAATATGCTTGTACAATTTTAGCATACAGTATGATGAAAATGTATGGAATAAATTCATTATTTCAGAAAGAGACGATTTAAAAAAAATCCTAAAACACGTCAATTTTAATTTTTGGGTGGCCATTAACTTCTATATATGTCTTGGATATTACGTCATCAGTGTCGGCGTAATGACGTAATCAACGAGTTTTTTAAATACAAATCGAGGTCACGCGACTGCTCATTTGAAAGGTCTCCTTATTGCCTTTGCAACGATATAATCATTTTAATATTTATTTCTACAGGGTTCATCAAAATTATGAACTTTGTTAAGTAACATGGTGTTACAATAAATATATAATATATATATATATATATATATATATATATATATATATATATATATATATATATTCATTCACTGAACTAAAATACACTCAGGAACGCCACTGAGAATAAAACAAAATAGTGTTTTTTGTCGGTTCCGAAAAAAACATACATCGATAACAAAAAATGCTACATTATAATCTGAGATTAATTATTGTAGTAAGGTAGTTTTCAAAAATACTTAAATCAATATTGTCATTGAGTCGTCTTAATTTGTCAATGATCTGTGAATCTGTCAAATAATAAACGTCAAACATTTACTCTTTAAGTTTTTTGCCGACATTAATAAGAGCATTTACAAATATAAAACCAACAGAAACATAACGAATCCAGATTTTAATCATAATTGGTTAGGCAGATAGAGAGAAAACTTTAGCAGAAGTTTGCTAAACTTCTTTGGGTATTTAGCATTGAGTCTGCAGACTCAATGCTAAATACCCCAATTGTGAACCAATAACTCAATCAACAGTAAGCAAAATTTAAAAAAAAATAGAGAAACGGTTCATGTTCAGGATCTTCCTAGAAGTGGTAGAAAATCAATATTTGAAGCCAAGAAACTGGACGTTTCTTGAAATCAATTCTGCTATCACCAAAAATACTACACCAACATACACACTTTGTAAGACAACTTTTAAATCATAGGAAGAAAATAGGATATCTGAACATTCCATGTTTGTTTGCAATTCCGATTCAATTTTATTTCTAGGTCAACACCATCTTCATACAGGTCATAAAATTCATTTCGAAAACTTCAGAACCATAGCCCCCATCCGCTTCTATAAACCAAGAATCATCCGAGAAGCCATAGAAATTAAAAAAAGGTCAAATTGTCTAAATAAAAGAAATGACGGAATAGTGTTACCTTCGGCCTAGAGACCTAATCAAAATATTACTGTCAGAAATGTTCGCACCAACCCCTGAGCCAATCGTTGCGCAAATCTCCACGCTAATCCCGTGACAACCTCCACCCAAATCATGTCACTATCGATGGTATAAATGAACCGTCCTCTGTTCTTAGTAGCAGTTATGCATTGGTTAGTGATCAGTATCTTTGGGCTCGGAAAACTGAGACCTAGAAAGCCCTGAAGAAAACATCAAAAAGGATCACTAAAGCCCGGCGCAATCATAATCGACGCGATTCAAGAAGACTGCTGAGTTTAATAATAATTCTTGTAATAATATTAATCCTAAATCTACGTTTAATTGTATTTACCGCGGACATAATTTTGAACATTTTATTCATCCTAGGGGAAGAAATTTTAACAACTCACTAAATCATTACGTTCTTACGCTACGTAAAATTTTTTTTTGATGATTTAAGCCTTTGGAGACCATAAAGTCATTCACAAATTTCTTAAACTTAAGCACCATACTTCTTCTTATTCTATCTCCCAATTTCCTAGTAACACCAGTTTTGCGCTTTTTCGTGAAGCGATTTATTCTTCTAGAAAAAAACTAGATGTCACAAATATCAATATTTTAAATATCTGGTTATCTATTTACCATTTTAATGTATAACCTATATTATTGAAAAGTTTCGACCGTATCAATATATAGATAGCTCTAAAACTCTAAACACTCTAAAACACAACCACTACAGTGGTTCATAACTTTTCTGATACTCTTATTTCGACAATTGCCACTCAAGCTTTAGTATAAGGTGTTACTAACTCTGTTACTCCGAGTCACATTCCAATTAAGGCAATCGTCTGTCAAACTAAAAAAGTCATCTTTAGTTACATTCTTAAGATGCTAGAATAACTAAGACATCAATAGAGATCTTAAAAACTCAAAGCTCCTCCTACGAACATTAGCCAATCCGAGAAAGAGCCTTAAAAGAACTTGAGTCAAATCCAAATCTAGCAATTCTTCCCCCCGATAAAGGCAATTTCAACGTCATCCTAACCACTTCTTCTTGCATTAATAAACTCTCAAATCCTATTAATACTCCTGACTACAGACCAATTCCTAATAATCCAACAGCCTATCTGGAGAAAACAATAAAAGCCACTATCAATAAAACATCTGTTACTGTGGATATAAAACATTCTTTAATTTCTCTTGAAAATCACATAGTAATAATGATTGTCGGTTGATGCGTATGCCGTAGACTCTACATCTCAAAAATGAAGTTTGGTGTGTGGTGTAGAAAAATAATTGTTGAGTATGATAAAATAAGGTAAAATATCTTACCTAAAATATATACACTCCGCTGTCATAGAAGCACTAGGACGATATAAAAAGTTAGAACAACAAAAACCATATTGGTGGGATCAAGATATTTCGTAGGAAATAACACAGAAAAGAAAATTGTATCAAAAATATCTGAACACAAGAAATGTGAAAGACAGAATCAAATACAAAAGAATGCAAGCGATGGTCAGACGAAAAATATGCCAAAAGAAAAATGAATCCTGAGAAAAAAATTGTACGATACTAAATTCATTCATTAGTGGAAGCCAAAGTTCAGAAAGCTGGAGACTGTTAAAAAATTTAAGAAACAACAGAAAAAGAGATATTATTCAGTCTATATCACCGCAAACTTGGGAAGAATATTTTAAAGATTTACTAACAGAGACAAGAGAGCCCTTCAAACAGCTAGAGAACTATGGTGTACAAGGCGTCAGGCTGATAGGATCACCCATCAGAATAAATGAGGGAGAAGTCGAAACCGTATGCAGACATCTAAAAAATTTCAAATCACCCGGTCCAGGAAATGTAGCTCCCGAACTCATCAAACTTAGATGAGTTCAGGACCAAACCAAAATACCAATTCAACGGCGACGACAACTTTTCCAGGAATGCATAAATAAACATGAAATACCTCAGGAATGGAAAGAATCGCATATGAGCACCATCCATAAAAAGAGAGATAAGTCGAAACCTGAAAACTATAGAGGAATAGCAGTTACTAGTAGTATTAGCAGAATATATGGAAAAATAATAAAAAATCGAAAAGAAGAAGAATATCAGGATATGGAAGCCAAAGAACAGGCTGGTTTACGTGCAGGTAGATCTACAATAGACCATGTCTTCTCTATTACTCAAATAATTGAAAACAAAGTTTCTTGTGGCCAAGAAGTCCACCTGACGTTCGTAAACCTTAGGAAAGCATATATGAGAGTGTCCCGTTTGATAAATTATGGAAGGCACTGGGGAAAAGAAATATAAATATAGAATTGATTAAAGCGGAAAAAACGTTATACTACCACAAAACAACAAGAATTAAAACAGGAAATCCGATAAAAACGGGATTCAAAGTGACTAAAGGACTAAGACAAAGATACTGTATATCCCCAACATTATTCAAAATATACCTCGAAACAGCACTCAACAAATGGAAGAAAAAATGTACGAATATGGGCATAACACTAATGGACTTAACTTTGTACACTCTGTGCTTTGCGAATGACCAGATCATCATCGCACAGGACTCTGAAGACCTTAGTTACATGATCCGAAAACTATTAGAAGAGTTTACAAAGTGGGGTTTGGAAGTGAATCTGGAAAAAACTGAGTACATGATTATGGGAGAAGATCAACATAACCTTCTTGTAGAGGAAAATCAAGAGATCAAACTGTGTGACGACTACAAATACCTAGGAGTAAAGATCACTCAGGACGAAAAATTAGATGCAGCCATTAAGGAACGAAATACACAGAGAAGGAAAGGCATAGCTTTACTGAACAGCGTACTGTGGGATAAAAACATCCCTAAGGATAATAAAAGAGGAATATACAACACCATAATAAAAAGTATCACAACATATTCATGCGAAATGTATCTCCTAAAAGACGGAACAGAGAAAATGCTTAGAGCAACAGAAATGGACTTCTGGCACTGCTCGGTAGGAATCTGTAGACGCGACAGAATAACAAATGAGAAAGTCCGAGAAATCATAGAGGTTACACATAATATTGTTAATGACATCAAAACGAAAAAATTTAGATGGTACAGACACGTCAGGAAAATGTCGGAGAATAGAATACCAAGACAAATTATTGAATGGCAACCAAGAGGTAGGCGGAGACCAGGACGGCCTAGAAGAAGTTGGAGAGAAGGAGTTGATAAAGAAATCAGGGAAAGAGAACTGGAAAACGATCTATGGAACGATAGAATGAGATGGATCTTACCTAAGACATGGGTTGAGGAGACCTTCATACTCGATACCAAAACTAGTATTACAAAGAAAATTTTATGGAAAACGGGGACCTGATAGAGAACAACATTCTAGGCTAACAAATAAAAAAATTGATGTGAAATACCAGACGCTACTATTATATTTAGATAGGCCGAAGAGGATGTCCTAGTCGTCTTACGATGATAGATAAGAATTGGATATTTTATTGCACGTCGGCCATCAAATATCGCCTTTGCACGTGACACCCGAAGAACTAAAAAAATGCAGTTACTATTATAGTTTATTATAGTATTATTGTATTTATTTAGTGTTTATTTGACATCCGACAAAAAATATTAATTTTCTGGGTAACTAAAAATGATAATTAGGTTTTATTCTGAAAAAATTGACATTTACCTACGTATTAAAATATCGTTTTGACATACCTCATATTTAAATAAAATTCATATTAAATTTATACATTTTTGAACCACAGGAAAGTATTTCAATAGCTCATCAAACAAATTAAAGTAAAGACTTTCACGTGAAAAGGAAACACTTTGAGAAGAACAAGAACAAACAGAATACAAGAACATGTTTCATCGTACATCTCATTAGTAATAAGATTTTGTAATTCTCTTCATAAAAAAAAAATAAAATCTGTGAGTAGAATAAACAACAACATCGGTAGTATATTTTTCAATCCAACGCGTCAAAACAAAATTGAATTGAATTAAGTTTATACAGTTAGTTTAGGTTCATTGAATATTTTCATATTTTGTGTCAAATTAGAGTAATCTATCAAATCCCAGTTCATTTATCAATCTTACTTAAACCATTCGTCTTTATTTGCCGGATTTCTCACAATTTATTACAACTTGAAATATAAAATTGGTTAGCAGGTGAGGCCTTAATCGACTAAGGATTCAGTTTAAGAAGGAAGAGAGAATTGTGCTTTTATTAGTTTTAAAAATTCCCACTTGTTTTAACCATATTCTACTGTTTAAGTAAACTTTATTTGTGTATCTACGGCAAAAGCTATTATATTCGGTTGATAAAATATCGGGTACCGCAGGAATGTGTTTTAATAGGTATATTTCTCCCTATTGCACTTTAAATCTATTAAAATTATTTATTTAATTTATATGTATACGTGGATTTTTGTTAAAATACATACAGAGCTACACAAAAGTAGCCAAAAAACTGCGTTAAAAAGTTTTCTTGGCAATTATGGAATGCAAATAAGTCAAACAATTTTATTATCTTCCTAGCATTTAAAATTATTACTTTCTTGCTACGTTAGCTTCTGGTATCTCCCTTTCCATTTTGTTCCACTTGTTGTATTTGACAGTAACCCAAACGTTGTACAAATTCTTGTAGAACCTTGTTTATGGTTTCTTGAGAAATATTGTTTATTTGTTTACGAATTCTTGTTTTTAAGTCTTCAACATTTGCAGGTAGTGTTTTATAAATAACATTCTTTAAATGACCCCATATAAAAAATCCAAAGGATTGATGTTTGGCGACCTCGCTGGCCATTCAATATGTCCGTGTCTTCCAATCCACCTGTTCGGAAAAATTTCGTTTAGAAGGTTCCTTCGACATCTACAGCATAATGCAGAAGCGCACCATCCTGCTGAAACCATTAACTTTCATCAAAACCTCCAACATTAATTGTACTGGGAAATAAGTTAAATAAAGTAGGTACGAGATATCTTGTAAAAAACTGAAGATATGCTGGCCCGTTTACATTACCTTGGAAAAAGTAGGGTCCGATGATTTTATTTTTTACAATGCCAGCCCATACATTTACCTTTTGCGGGTATTGTGTATGATGTTCTCGCATCCAGTTGGAGTTTACTTTTGTCCAGTATCTACAATTCTGACGTTTGGCCTCGTCATTCAATGTGAAGGTAGCCTTATTAGAAAAAATAATATTTGGAATCAAGAGAGGGTTTCGGTGGAAGTTATCCATCATTGTTTCGCAAAATTTTATTCTTTTATCTGGATAATCCTCGTTTAATTCCTGTACAAGTGTGAATCTAAAGGTGTGCCATTTTTTTATTACTTTGTGTAATAATAAAGTTTTATTACTTTATGTACCGTTGTTTTGCAAACATCGAGATCACTACTAACCTTACGAACAGAAGTACGCGCATCTTCTTCAAAAGCAAGTAGAACATCTAATGTTGTAACATAATTTACAGAGAGACGACCTGATTTGCGTCCATTTTCAACCGTACCAGTTTCTCGAAATTTCTTTTCAATCTTACTTACGGTTGACTGCGTGATGGGTATTTCTGGATATTTATCATTAAATAAATCACACTTCCATCTGAGTTCGTGATTTGTCTCCATGCCCAATTATCATGAGTATTTTAATTCTTTGCTTTGCACTCAAATTCATTTCTACTTCAAATTAATTCTAAGCAATAATACAGAACATTCACGAATTAATACAACTATTGTACTACTTAATTGTTATTGAACGTTACTAAAACTAATTACATTTTACTCAAAACTAGTAGTAGGCTACTTTTTTGCAATTGACAAATAATTTATTTTCTAAGCACATATCTTTCAAAACGATTACATTTAAAATTTATATTTAAAAAAAGAGCCGATGACGTCATCACCTTTTATAATGAAATTTCGTTGTAGAATGTAGAACATTAAACTTAAAAATTGACTTTTTTTAGATATTTTAAAAATGCTTTTAATTTAGGAAATATCGAATTTATTCCATACTTTTCGAACACACTGTATACACGTCTAACAATATCAGTTTTGACGCTTAAGAGATAGTTTTTATAAATTTAAATTGCTTAATTACACGCTAAAAACGACTTGTTTACTATTACTATTTACTAATAAAATAACTGATTTAATTACTTATTAAAATTGTTAGAATTTATTTGCCAAAATCTTGTTAAAAAACAGTATAGCGATTTATAAAGTGGTTATCTAATTTAGTAAAGTACTATACTGTTTTAAATTTTTTTTTTTTTTTCGTTTTCAGACATTATGTTGTGTTACCTAGTCACATTCGTCGTCATCAAATCACGTCTTCTCAATTAACTCTGTAAACTAATTATTCATTGATAACTTTGGCTCCTCGTAAATGAAAATCTAGCATATTGCAACAAAACCGCATTACAAATGAATAGATAAATAGTAGTTTCACCGTTCATTTCATGTATATTACAGTTGCGTGACAATAGATATTTGTCATCGAAGATCCAGCCGATCGCAATAATTGCATATCATTCTGCTTATAATGTGTTGTAATATAATCCGTATAAAATTTTAATGGTGGAAAATTCCAATCCAAACATTTTTATCTGCCCTACGGGCGACAAAATTTATGTTTGCAGTAACTTTGTATTGATTTTATGGTGTCACATTATCATTCGCCGTATATAAAAAAATGATGTGTGAAATTGGTGACATTTTTTGGCAACAAAGATACATCAATATGTAACAATATAGATTACACTTCCACTTGATCAGATAAGTTATTACTGGCACTAAAAATAAATTATGAAATATGTACTTGAAAATACCAAAGAAAATAACTCATTACTTTTTCCGCGAAAATAACAACTCTGAATAGGATCGTTGAAAGAAAGTATTTTTATTTGTGTGCCTGCAAGACCATAACTGATAGTATTGACACTGGTACAAAGTTTATTACAATAGGTTTATGTTCACATACATATACAATCTGTTATTGTTCTGAAGCTATTTTCTTGTGGCATTGTAAATTAATTACTATTAAACTGGGAATAAGCCACAATTAAAGATAAAAATACGTTTATTGACGTTTCAATTTCCACTTCGGAAATCGTTCTCAAAATACAAACAGTAAATTAAACAAATTTTGTTTTTTGTTACATAGTGAAAAAATTCTTCTAATAATTTAATTTTATCTGACTCATTTATATTGACAATTCGGACATACATTATGCATTTTAAAGTAGACGACTTTAAAATGATATTGCCAATATTGTTGAGTTGCGCTCCTGGGACGACTTTACTTATAAGATAGTTCATTCGATTACATGAAATCAACTTTAACTTGAGAATATCCGTCAGAAAAAAATCATAGCATGTAATTCGTCTTTAAAAAGACAAACACATGACATGATGACAGTAAAAATTCTCCTGTTAGTGATTCCATAGTAAATTATGAGGAAAAAAACCAGGAAAAAAACCTCATAATACTATCCCGACATTGTAAGTATTTGTTCGTGAATTTAGTTTACCTTCAACAAACATCAAAATTCTGATTTTATATGTTACGTTATTTAAAAAACATAAATGATATATCCTCTATATGTTACTGACTTACTAATACTGGTATTTTCTTAATAATAACTTCCTCTTTCAATATTGGTAACCAGATCCTACTACATTCTGCCGAGGAATTTGCGACACAATTGGCCTCATTTAGCATAATTAGAGCCGCTTCTTTGATTTTTCTTTTTTTACCATCCGTTTCTTTTAGGACTACATTTGAATTATTCCATTGAACCCTATGTTCATTATCTCATGCGTGTTTACAGATTTGAGATCTATCAAATTCCCTATTTTTAATATAAGATTGATGTTCACTTATTCTAACATTTAATGGCCTTGATGATTCACCTAAATAAAACTGATCGCATTCACAAGGTATTTAATAAATGCAATTCTTCGTCCTTTCTTGTTCATTGTTAGGTTTGGTTTTGGACAAAATAGATCTCAACGTGTTTGTTGTTTTGAATGTTGTTGAAATGTTGAATCTATTTCCTATCCTTTTAAGCTTTTCTGATAGTCCTTTTATGTACGGGATAATGAACATAGGGTTCAATGGAATAATTCAAATGTAGTCCTAAAAGAAACGGATGGTAAAAAAAGAAAAATCAAAGAAGCGGCTCTAATTATGCTAAATGAGGCCAATTGTGTCTCAAATTCCTCGGCAGAATGTAGTAGGATCTGGTTACCAATATTGAAAGAGGAAGTTATTAATAAGAAAATACCAGTATTAGTAAGTCAGTAACATATAGAGGATATATCATTTATGTTTTTTAAATAACGTAACATATAAAATCAGAATTTTGATGTTTGTTGAAGGTAAACTAAATTCACGAACAAATACTTACAATGTCGGGATAGTATTATGAGGTTTTTTCCTGGTTTTTTCCCCATAATTTACTATGGAATCACTAACAGGAGAATTTTACTGTCATCATGTCATGTGTTTGTCTTTTTAAAGACGAATTACATGCTATGATTTTTTCTGACGGATATTCTCAAGTTAAAGTTGATTTCATGTAATCGAATGAACTATCTTATAAGTAAAGTCGTCCCAGGAGCGCAACTCAACAATATTGGCAATATCATTTTAAAGTCGTCTACTTTAAAATGCATAATGTATGTCTGAATTGTCAATATAAATGAATCAGATAAAATTAAATTATTAGAAGAATTTTTTCACTATGTAACAAAAAACAAAATTTGTTTAATTTACTGTTTGTATTTTGAGAACGATTTCCGAAGTGGAAATTGAAACGTCAATAAACGTATTTTTATCTTTAATTGTGGCTTATTCACAGTTTAATAGTAATTAATTTACAATCTGTTTTCAACAAGTTAGGATACATTAACAACATCTTAACACTAAGTAGTAACAATTACAGTCTTTTAGGAAACGGATTAGGTCACTGTACATGTTTGTAGAACTGAGAAGACCACTTAAATTATTTTAAAAGTTGTAGTAGTCTTTTTGAGGTTTGTAGTGGACACATTCTAGTAATATGTGCTGGACTGTTAAGGACGCATTGCAATGTTCACAGCGACGATGGCTTTCAGAAGACATCAGATATCCATGAGTAAGACGAGTGTGACCTATTCTGAGCTTTCTGATAATGATATTGTCTTTTCTGCTCATTTGAGGCATGGTGATGGAGGTAACAGTTGGTTGACTTGTGCGTAGTTTTGTATTTTGTATGTTCCAGTGTGTTTGCCAAGTGCTTAGTACGTTGTTCTTAATACTGGCCTTTAGTTCTTAGTGAAGTTGTATATTTTTCATATTTTCTAAGGAGCAGGCCAGTTTTGCTGCATGATCAGCGTTCTCATTTCCATTATTACCAACATGGGATGGTATCCAGATGATAGTTACTGAAACACCAATTTTTGACTGTTGTTGGCAGATACTGTGGATGCACTGTACAATTGTTCGATCCTAATTTTATGTTTAACCTTGAGTGGACCGTTTTTAGTTTAAAAACTCGTTTTTTATTTCACGCGGTAAAAAAGAGTAGGTTTGCACTGAAAACAGGTGAGTTACCATAGCGACATAAAGCTAGCAACATCAGTCAGAAAAAATATATACATTGTCACATTTTTACGAAGTTTTGCGTTTCGCTTAGCGTTGTTGGGTGCTGATACAAATAAATGCAGTTTCTCAAATAAATAAACTTCAAATAGTCATTTTAATGTGAATTTCCTACAGCCGATCCAATCGACAACAAAGATAGGACATCACAAAAAGTGCTCAAACGCCCGTTGGCTTTTTACAGTCCTCCAACAAAAAAGGCGAGAGCAAACATTGGTCTTCGAGCCAGATTGGTCTACTTCGTCTGGATTTTAGCACCCAAAGAAAACATCGCTTCGTCTGAATTTGGTACCTACAGCTTGCAGCATCGAGAAATAAAGGTTAGAATATTTATTCACATACTTTAATCTTGCTTTGAGAGTACATAATTTATTGGCATATGGTTTGGTTTCAATTAATATTCTATTCACTTTATAACATAATACATATACTATAAGCAGCCTCCCATAGCAGCACCAATCGAAAGGAATGTCGTTTATTTATAATATAATTAACGCATTTTTAAATCAAATTTATTTATAATAAAGACATCCCAAGTATTATTAACATTCGGCCCAACATAGCCATACCACAATCGTTACACCTAACTCATACCTTCATTTGCAACCTCTTATTTTTTATTTGCTTACTTATTTACCTATGCTTACTGCATTTAATGGATCAATGTTTTTATCATATTAATTAGTATATTCCAAAATACACATACTAGCTTAAATAAATTCATACAAATGGCTAATGCTGAAAGCCTTAAACATCTTGTAGCTCGTCGTGGCACTATTAAAGCGACATTGACTCGTTTTAACAATTTCCTTGAAAAAAGTGGAACTCCTTTGTCTAGCACAGTCAGTCTAGAATTGCAAACGCGTCTGGATGCTTTAAAAATGTCAGTTGTTGAGTTTGAAAAAGTACAGTGTGACATTGAACGTATTTGTCTGTTTGATACAACCCCTAACCTCGGTAATCAAGATGATGAACGAGAAGAGTTCGAAAGCAAATATTATGCCTCAGTAGCTAAAGCGACATTACTTCTCAAACAAGCAGCAGGAATGTCAACGGATCAGCCACCCAGGTCATCTTCGCCAGTGCTCAACTCTCATCGTCTTAATTCATATTTACCACCTATTCCATTACCCCTATATTCTGGATCCTACGAAACGTGGACAAATTTCAAAGAAACCTTCGAGTCACTTATTGACAACAATCCTACTATTCATAAGATCGAAAAATTTTATTATCTTAAATCCAGTTTAAAGGGAGAAGCCGCTCAGATTATTGGAGCACTATCCGCAACCGAAGCAAATTATGAAACGGCCTGGCATCTACTGTGCGACCGTTATGAAAATAAAAGAGCAATTATTCATGCTCACGTTAAATCCATCTTCGAGCTAAGTCCTACTAAAGAAGAGTCGTCTCATTCGCTGAGGAAACTTTTAGATACCTTCGTCAACCATTTTAAATCTTTAGAAAACTTAGGGGAACACGTCTTCGAGTGGAGTACGATTCTAATATATCTCTTAACATCTAAAATTGACATCAATTCTCGAAAGGAATGGGAAAGGGTATCAACAGGAAATGAATCACCCGATGTGCAACATTTCCTAAAATTTTTGTCGGAAAGATGTAAATTTTTAGAATCAGTGGAAACAAAATTCCACCAAAAGATATTTCATAAAAGAGATGAGCCTAACATCAAGGCATCTTACAAATCTTCAACCCTTACCACCTTAACTCAAGCGCCATCAAGGTGCAGTCTATGCTCAGACAACCATTTTATCTACTCTTGCTCTAAGTTTCGTACCATGCCGATACCAGACCGATTTGCTAAAGTAAAGGAACTTCATCTGTGCACAAATGCTTAAGAGCCGGACATAAAAACTTTAGAATGTAAATCTAGCTACTCCTGTAAGACATGTCAAAATAAACACCACACTCTTTTACATAGAACTCAATCTGAGACGCAAAATCATCATTTTAAAAACAATGTATCTACCACATCTAATCCTCATCAATCTCATCAAAATAATCCTAGCACTTCTAGAGAACCACAGGCATCCTGTAACTTATATTCATTTAACCAAAATCCCAATTCATTCATACTGTTAGCTACGGCTGTAGTAAAAACTTTTGACAAAAATCGACAACCCCTACAGGTCAGAGCCATCCTAGACAGTGGAAGCCAATCAAATTTTATCACTCAAGAACTATTTGAGAAACTAAATCTTCCATATGAACATGTTAACCTACCTATAACGGGTATAAATCGCGTTACAAACGTCACTTACCAAGCGTGTAAAATTAGAAGTAAAATCTCTAAACGGAGACTTCACTTTCAAAATGCCTGCTCTCGTAATTAATCAAATAACCGACCTAACACCTCAGCATTCAATCAATCCTTCTTATATTAACATACCCAACAATATCACATTAGCTGACCCACAGTTCTATGATCCTTCTGAAGTACACCTACTCATCGGTGCAGGAGTATTCTTTAACCTTATGGGTTCTGGACAAATAAAAGGTAATAAAGGTCAACCATTTTTACAACAAACTAAATTGGGTTGGGTAATTAGTGGCCCAATTCCTGCACAATCTTATTGCTACCATTCTAATCCCAGTTCTTGCTTTCTTTTATCGGCTGATCCTCTTCACGACAGTATCGAAAAATTCTGGAAAATTGAAGAGAACTATATCACGATCCCTTCTAAATACACTAAGGAAGAAGAAGAATGTGAACTCCATTTTCAATCTACCACAATTCGGGACGACACTGGACGTTTTCAAGTGAGTCTTCCTCTTAAACCTCAAATTTCACAACTAGGCGATTCTTACGACATAGCTCTTAAACGATTCCTATCAATAGAAAGAAAGCTACAGAAAAATTCCATTCTAAAACAAGCCTATGTCGAATTTATGTCACAGTACATCGAACTTGGACACATGTCTAAAATTTCGGGTCTAGAACCTGATCTTTCTCCTTCCTATTATTTGCCTCATCATGCTGTCGAAAAGAATGATAGTCTTACCACTAAAACTCGTATCGTTTTTGATGCCTCGTGTCCCACTTCTACCGGCATATCACTAATATCATACACTCAAGGTGGGCCCTGTTGTTCAAAGCGACCTCTTTTCCATATTGCTACGATTCAGACAGCACAACTTCGTATTTACCGGTGACATTGCCAAAATGTATCGCCAAGTGTTGGTAGACCCAACACAGCGTAATCTTCAACGCGTGATATGGCGAAATGATCCTTCCCAGAAAATTAACATTTATCAGTTAAACACCGTGACATACGGTTTGGCAAGTTCATCATATTTAGCCACTAGATGCTTAAAGGAGATTTCTATACATTCTTCTGCTACATTTCCTGAAGAAAGTCGTAAGCTCAACCTAGATACGTATGTCGATGATGTGGTGACCGGTGCTTCAACTGAACAAGGCTTGATTGCTCTTCGTCGAAACTTAACATCAATATTAAGTTCCTATGGCTTCAATCTAAGGCAATTTTCATCAAACAGTATGGCCCTACTATCAGATATAAATGTAGATGATCACAAAGAAGACTACATAATAACCGATTCACCAAACAGTAAAACTCTTGGCATATCTTGGAATTCCTCAACTGATTCATTTATCTACAGCACAAAGATAAAACCGAAACCCATACAGTATTACAAAAAGGACAATTCTATCAACTATAGCTTCTATTTTCGATCCTCTAGGCTCCCTTGGGCCAATGCTCGTCCAAGCAAAGGTTCTAATGCAAAAATTATGGATTCAACGACTTGACTGGGATGATCCTATTCCTGTGGAACTCTATAAAATTTGGAAATCATTTATAGATAACCTTACTCTCGTTAACTGCTTTAATATACCTCGTCAAATCACTACGCTAGATCCCATTTACATTGAGCTACATGGCTTTTCCGATAGTTCGATAAATGCATATGGAGCTTGCATATATGTACGATCTGTTGATACACACGGTCGCATAGTTAGCAATTTACTGTGCGCCAAATCACGTGTCGCTCCATTAAAGGCTATTTCGCTACCTAGACTAGAATTGTGTGGAGCCCTTACTCTTGCTCGTCTAACTAAAAACGTAATTGAATCGTTAGAACTTAATTTCTCAAAAATTTATTTCTATACCGACTCCACAATTGTTCTATGCTGGTTGGGTCTTGAATCTCGCACTTTGAAAAACATTTGTATGCAATCGTGTATCCGAAATCCAGCAATTAACAAAGGTAGATGAGTGGCATCATATACCTTCCAATATAAATCCTGCTGACATAATATCTAGAGGAGCTAGTCCGTCCGAATTGCATGAATGTGATCTATGGTGGCATGGACCTTCATTTTTGTTGCAATCTCAGGATACTTGGCCTTCTAACAATCACATATCTAACTTCACAACGCATACTGCTGATCCAGATTTAATGGAAATTAATCCAAAATCCATTGTTTTATCTACTCAAGTATCTCATTCAACCTTAATATCCTCACTTGTCAATAGATATTCTAGTTTATATCAAACTTCGGAACGTCCTGGCTTATTGTTTTCGATTCATTCACAATGCTAAAGCTTCAAGGGAATTCCGGATAACTGGAAATCTCACATCAACGGAGGTTGACCAAAGCACACATCACATTATCAGGGAAGTCCAGAGAGAAAGCTTTTTTGAGGACATTCATCAATTAAAGGCTCATGGTCGAGTCAACCTTCCAGTAAATTAAGATCACTGAACGTGTTCCTTGACGACTTAAACCTAATCAGAGTGGGGAGGCCGTTTAAGACACGCTTCTATCCAATTCTCAGCAAAACATCCAGTTTTACTTCCACATAAGCATCCTCTGACAGAATTAATTATCCTTTATGAGCATAAGCGAAACCTCCATCCTGGAGCCCAGGCGACGCTATCTTTCGTCAGACAATCCTTTTGGCCATTAAACGGCAGAAATGCGGTCAGACATGTACTTAGTAAATGTATTCCATGTTTTAGAAGCAATCCTCAAACCATGAACAATTTAATGGGGGATTTACCTGCCTCTCGAGTAAATATGTCTCATCCCTTTGCGCGCTCTGGCGTCGACTATGCTGGACCATTCAAACTTAAGGAATCTAAATTTCGAAATCGTCGATTTACTAAGGCATATATTTGCGTATTCGTTTGCTTGACTACTAAAGCGATTCACATCGAATTAGCTAGCGAATTAACTTCAGAATGCTTCTTAAGCATCTTAAGACGTTTTGTTGCGAGACGAGGTCTATGCACTGACTTGTACTCAGATAATGGTACAAATTTCACTGGAGCTAACAACGAGCTGCAAGGTATTTACAATGTGCTAAAAACAAATGCAATCCAAACTTTTTCTCAAGAAAATAAAATAACGTGGCATTTCATTCCCGCCAGATCTCCGCACTTTGGAGGGCTATGGGAGAGTGCTATAAAATCAGTAAAAAACTCATTTGCACCGTGTCATAAACGATGCCAATCCTTTATCCTATGAAGAATTGTATACTCTTTTAGTACAGATTGAAGGTGTGTGTTAAACTCTCGACCCTTGCTTCCTATGAGCAACGATCCCATGATATGGAAGTACTGACTCCTGGCCATTTTCTCATTGGTCATCCGCTCAATATGGTTCCCGCTATAGACTACGAGAATTCGCCGATCAACCGGCTCACCCGATATGAGCTATTGCAGCGTATGTTACAGCATTTTTGGTCCGGTGGAAAAATGAATACTTGCATACTCTGCAGCAACGAGCCAAGTGGAGATATAGCAAAGACACTGCCAGCTTACAAGGACGGATGGTGCTCCTGAAGGATGATAGTCTTCGCCCTACCAATGGTCCCGTGGACGAGTAAGTGCTCTCCATCCTGGCAAAGACGGACTTGTGCGCGTTGTGAATGTCTCTACCCCAAATGGAATTGTTAAACGTAGCGTTACTAAATTGTGTCCGTTACCTGATGAACAATAAATAGTCTTTCCTCGTTTACTGTAAATGAAACAACTAATTGTAAGGTTTTGTTTTTTTTTGTATGTAGCATGTTCATCTATATAAATATTGTATATTTCATTGTAATTCTGCAAGCAACAGCCTAAGCGAATCATTTTTAAATAATTAGTCACTCCCTTGCTTTATTGAAGTGTATCCCTAGATAACTTCAAGGGCGGCGGTATGTTCGATCCTAATTTTATGTTTAACCTTGAGTGGACCGTTTTTAGTTTAAAAACTCGTTTTTTATTTCACGCGGTTAAAAAAGAGTAGGTTTGCACTGAAAACAGGTGAGTTACCATAGCGACATAAAGCTAGCAACATCAGTCAGAAAAAATATATACATTGTCACATTTTTACGAAGTTTTGCGTTTCGCTTAGCGTTGTTGGGTGCTGATACAAATAAATGCAGTTTCTCAAATAAATAAACTTCAAATAGTCATTTTAATGTGAATTTCCTACAGCCGATCCAATCGACAACAAAGATAGGACATCACAAAAAGTGCTCAAACGCCCGTTGGCTTTTTACAGTCCTCCAACAAAAAAGGCGAGAGCAAACAACAATGTTATGTATGGAGTATATATTTCTGATTGGGTCAATGATGGAGAGAGCCGGTGCATATTGCTAATGATTTCTCATTAGCAATGGGTGAGTCTAATGCCTTGATTGTTCGATATTGTTCGGCTGTGTATACACTGCATCTGGGAGAAAGCCGATGTGACGCTACTATTGTGTTTGAGGTACTGACGGCACAACCGACGGCCTGTTCTTCTTTGCAGGCATCTGTGTAGAGAATTTTGTCATAACGCTATGTCTGTATAAGTTCCTCAAATGCTTGTACCAAGAAAGTTCTGAGCGTTTTCTTCACAGAATTTCCAGTTTTTGTATCGGTTCAAGCTGGTAAGGACAGTAGGTAGCTTTTTGGTCCACGGGGGAATACTGTATGTAGTAAACAGAGTTGTGAGTTTTAGGTCTATGCCTTTTAGTAAAGTTTTTAAAATTTGTGAGAGAGAATGTGTTCGAGAGTGACTATTATCTGGGACAGGGTAGGGAGTATTAATTAGTTTAATTACTGGGTTTTTTGAATTAGTAGAAATTCTAGAGAAGTAAGACATAAAGTGGAGGTTCCGAAGATTAGATATAGAGACTTTCAGAAGGACTTGAGTTAAAGGCGCCGAGTCTAGTACGTAAAAAAATGTTGTGAATTATATTCAGATATTTAAGGTGAGTATTGGAAGCAGATATGTAGAAAATGCTTTCGTAATTCAACCTAGAGCGAATCAATGTTCTGTAAATTCTTCTGCTCTAAGATTTGTCGCCATTTCTGTTCGGTTTTTGGCAACATTAGGACTTTCTCTTCTGCCCCATTAATAATGAGCTAGAGTTTTTAAGATATTGATTCTATTAGGTAGTTTGTTTTTGTATTATGTATCTGATCTCTCCATGTAAGTCTTTTATCGAATATTATTCCCAATAGTTTGTGTTTCAACCACTTGACGAGAAGATCCATTTAGGTGAAGTAAAGGAGAGTGAGTGTGAGAGAGAAGTTTATGACTTTAAATTTTCAGATAAAAATTTGACTCCAATTTCAGTAGATCAGTTATGAACATTGTTAAGAGTGTTTTGAAGTAAAGAGCATGTGCTCCTTGTAACTTTACCTTGGCAATAAAGAACAAGATCATCTGCGTATATTGAGTATTTTATTGGAGGGAGAACAAGATAGTTTATATCGGTAATGCTAAGAAGGAATAATGTGGGGCTGAGAACTGAGTTTTGGGGGACTCCATTTTTTGAGATATGTGATGTAAATGTTTTCCCGTTTGCGACTACTTTAAATGATCTCTCTTGTAGAAAATTGTTTATAAAGGTGATAATACTACCCGTTAAATTAAGTTGCTTAAGTTTTCTAATAATAGAATCTCTGTTTTATTGTATCTAAGGCCCTTTCTAAGTCTAAGACAAGTGTGATGACGTTATTTTTATTTGATATAGCTTGAGTTATTTCTGTTTGAAAAAGTACCTGGTTATCCATCGTACTGGGTCTGAATCCCGACTGTGCTGCATCTATTAGATTGTTTTCTTGAAGAAACCAAAGCAAACGTTTGTTTATCATCTTTTCTAAAGTTTGCACATTGTACATGTTAGTAAAATTGACCTAAAGGCACTAGCAGCATTAGAAGATGAGTCATTTTTCCTCATTGGTATGATAAGCGACTGTCGCCAAAGACTCGGAAAGCTTTGGCTGAACCATATCTTATTGTAGAGCGCAAGTAGCTTCAAGAGGGTTCCTGCCTGTAGATGTTTGAGAAAGATAGACGAGATGTCATCAGGTCCTGCAGATAAGTTTTTTATTGATGAAATTGCCAAATTTAACTCTAGTTATGTGAAGGCGAGGTTTATTGGATTGGTTTGGATAGGGTTAGGTGGTGGTGACAACTAAACTAGTTCGTAAGGTTTTAATATGTCATTTGCAATTTAGTTAAATTTTGCAATGGATTGTATATTTTATTATCTTCATTTTGTGATACTGACGATTTATGTAGTTTTAGTAAATTTTAATTGGTATTGTTATTTTTTGACTTTTTGTAAGCTTTGTCCATAAAATTGTACAATTTTCAGTGACAATATAGCATATTTCTATTATATATTCTATTCTATTCTATTCTATTCTATTCTATTCTATTCTATTCTATTTAACATTTAATTATAATGGAGTTATGGTTTATCAGTTTTTATTTTCCTCTGTATAAATGTGAACGCGTATTTATTTAAAAGCAATAAATATTAAAAAATGTTGCAAATATAAAGTCAAATAATTTTACTAATAAGTAACTTGTGGGTCGTTATTCACAATATTACCAATATTGTGGAAAAGACTATCCTATCGGACATGTTTATTTGTTTTGTATTTAAATTTTTTACAATTGTAAAACTTGTTATAAATTCGGCAAAAGCCAGCCAACAAAGCGAATGAAAGCCAAAGAAATCGCTACAAAAATTATGTGTCAACCCGCAATATCGAAGTAGTATATCAGACAGCAAATTTCGCGAAATAATTGTTTGTTAAACTCAATAAATATTGGAATTGAAAACCCATTATACTGCCACTCGCAAAAACCCGATCACGACAAAAACTTTTAAAAATCCTATCAATTATCGACTGGTTTTTTACACCGTGTACATACTTATCAGGCATGCTCGTAATCGGCGGTGAAGTCTAACATGACAATTTGGCCGAATGCAGTTCGCCAACTTCCAGTATCTAAAACCTATTTACTTTAATGCGTATGTTTGTGCTTTCCCGACTTATTATTTATTTTAAGTATTATATTATCTTTTTATCTTTTTCTAAGTGGATTGTACAAAATTAAAAATGATACTGTGCCTGTATATTCATCATCATCATAATAATTTTACAAAATAATATTTATTTTAGATTGTTGAAACAAATTAGTTGGTTAAATAAATAATTCACAAATTAACTAATTTAATTTTTATAATCTCTACAAGTAGATACCCGAAATTAAAAAAAAAAACATTAATTTTCGTTGATTAGAACCACAGATATTGCGACTTTTATAAATTTGGATTTATGAACTTAATTTTTAAAATGGTAAAATCGAAAAATTAAAAATGGTCAACTCGGAATCTAAGTGTCGTAGAATATTGTATTTTTTTAATTCGTTGTGTCTGAGTTATTTACAGGTTGATAATCTTAAAATCACTATAAAATAAATCTTTCATTTCATTTTGGTGCTTTCAAAATTCAAGTTGAGCTTTCTGCGATAAACAATTTCAGTTTTTCAGTATTTGCTTTAATTATTGTATCATTTTTTCGTATAAATGCTACTACAAATTAATTTAAACTTCTTAAAATTTATATAGCTAAATATATAAGAGATATTATCACGCAAAATTAAAGTTTTTTGTGTATTTTTGAAAAAGTTATTAATAATTTGAAATAAAATTCCACTTTTGAAGCTATTTTTGCTATAATTGAGCGACAAGTTAAAAAAAATAACTTTACAAAATCTCATTTTGCAACTTTTTTAATGATTTTCTATACTTTTTTTTTAAAAAATTTTGTCACTGTTTCATATAATTTGATAGTCTTTACTTTTAGTATTTAAAGCAAATAGCGATCTTAGTTTGTTAACATATTGTTTATAAATAAAAAGTGACGTTTATTCTTTTGCATATTTTGTTTGTTACATATTGGTATCACCAATTTTATAAAAAGTAGTTGTTCTGCCTGTATCAAAGAATGATCAAAAAAAGTATTTTTTTAATAATTTCTCTGGTCTATTTTTGCGCCCATATTAACTTATCAATATTTTAGAAGCCTACTAAGTGGACGTTTTGACACTGGTTTTTCTGCTTTGGTCCAGTTTTAAATTCGATCTGAACTCATCAGTTTTATGTGGTCTCCCCAACAGTGGCGATACAGAAGTGAACAACCAAGGTACAATATTTAATAAATCTATCCAGATATTGGCCTTTTGCAAATGACTTGGCCTTCTCGCATTCACAACTCGTCATTACAAGACATTCGCTGTACTCGAAATAAAGTAAATAAAATTAAATCTATCCGTTGCACCTAAATTTAACGAAAATGTGCGTTTCCAACTGTGGCAATAAACGATAAGTTCTTGCAATAAGAAGAAGATTTAAAACATCTAGGGATTCATGCAAACAGACGAATAACTTGGAGGACATATAGTTGTTAAAAGAAAGCAACTGGGCTAAGCAAATTGTAGTGGATGCTAGGTCGTAAATCACAATTAACGGTTACCTAGAAATTGCTAATTTACAAAGTTTTCCTAAATATTGAGCTATGGAATTCAAGTGGGGGGAACAGCATCCACCACTGCATTGACTGCAGGGTTGAAAGTGACGAAGAAATTTCGACCAGAATAGAACTCGCATAAAAAAACTTTATTAACTGGCGTTCTGTATTATGCAGTAGAAGTCTGTCATTGACCACGCGTCTAAGAGTATTGAAGTGCTACGTCTGGTCCACTTTGTTCTACGGATGTAAAACCTGGACAACAAAAATAAAAAATCTTAACAAATTAGATGCGTTTGAATAGTGTTACCGTCGCATGCTCAGAATCCCGTGGACAGCACACATATTTAACAAACGAGTGCTAGAGACCGTGCACAAAGAGCGAGCATTGATCAATATCATCAAAATGAGAAACCTAAATATCGCTTACTCCGGATAATCATTCAGGGCAAAATCGAAGGAAAACGTTGTCAATATGACGATAGCCAACGCTTGAATACAAGCACGGCACACAAAGAAGAAGAAGGACAGCATCCCACTCAAATTTCGAAATCCTACAAAGATTTCAGTCCAAAGTATTTAGAATGATCGTAAACGCTTCATGGTATGTAATTATCATTATTATTGCTTGTGATATTAAACTGAAATCTGTCAAAGAAGAAACATAAAATGTCTCTCAGAAATATGACGAATACATAGAAAATCACCACAACGCATTGGCCCTAACGAAACATACCGTCCAGCGCAGAAGAAGGCATCTTCCATATAATCTGCCAGTCAGATTTTGAAACTTTAGTACTGTTATATAGCGTAGAGTAGAGTAGTGTTAAGTATTTTAGATTTTGGACCCTTAGTTCTGTTTTATAGTGTCGAGTAGAGTACTGTGGTAGTTAAGGTTTCCAAACTCAACGTTAAATAAGTAAAATGAAACTATCACTTTACAATTTTCCAAAATTTTTTGTTACTGTCATTCTTCTTTTTCTTCTGGTGCAAAATGTTCTCTATTCTGTGCCACTCTTAGTCATTGTTGAAGGTTCTGAAGGGATCAGAAGAAACCAAGAAGGTTGGACTGTATATTTGTACTGGTTATGAACTTATTGTTAAATAAACTCTAATAAATTAATTAAAACTTTAACAGAATGAATAACGTGTTTGTCACTTTCGCAATATCAGAACTTGGAACCAAACAGGTTCCAAGTTCTGATATTGCGAAACCATGACATCTCGTCTCTTCTACCATTAACATCACAACAATACATTTGTCAGTACCATTTGCGTATTGTAAAATTTACAGATTGCAAATTAAATAAGATGTTTATTAAAAAAAGAAGAAATATTAAGGTATTTTGCGGTTCTTTCCAGTGATTTCCGCACTTTGGTCCCCTTTGTTAAGTTTCAGAATTTGGTTTATAATTAACATGTGTCAAAGATATTTTGATTTTTTTTGGGAATAAGTCATAATTTTACTTTAAAAGTTTATTTTGACGTTTCAATTGTCACGTCGGAAATCGTTCTCACAATACAAAACAATAATGATTAATTTTGAAAATGGGATTAAGTAAAAAATAATCTAAAATAAACTAGAACGTACGTAAAAAAATAAGTAGAAATGCCGCTGTTCAACTCCAATGTATCCGCTAAATTGATATTTTTAAAAGATAGCCATTTTATTCTTAGAGAAATGGCGCTTCTAAGAGGTGACGTTTCTTATCACATTAAGCGATATTGCCGCCAGAGAAACAAGTATTTCGTGAAGATCAAGTGCTGCTTCGAGATACCCATATATTACTTTGATTTTGGTATAAATTTTATATAATATGCGTGATCTTTGACGGAAATTGTATTTTTAAAAGGAATTCGACGATATAAATTTTTTATTGCATTGAACAGCACATTTGGACGATATATTTTAAAACCGTTAGGAAAAAAGTTGTTACTGTTAATATTTAGAATATTTTTATTTAGACACTGACAAAATTTCTATAAGAAAGAAGAAGCTTAAATCTATATTAAGAAAAATAATCTACGTAAACCGTATGGTGAATGGGAGAATTTAAGAAGATATTGAAAACTCACTTGATAGGGCATTTGTTTGTCCTGAAGTTGAAAAATCGGCCCCGAAGGCTGGTGAACCAAAGATTTGGTCAGCATAAGAGCATAAGGATGCAGAACGCAAGAAGAAACCACTACATCAAAGATTCAGGTAGATATCTCTAGTAAAGTCATCATGGCAATGAATACTAAAAAAAAGACACTGATTATTGAAATAGGAACCCAAGATCCGGAAGCGTATGGAACAGACAAGGACTCCCAGGTCGTTAACCGGCGAAACCATTTTTAAACAAGGAAAAGCATAACAAAAATATCAAACGCAAAAATAGGTACGTGGAATGTCAAAAAAATGTATCAACCAGGTAAAATGCATAATATTCTACAAAATACGATCTTTTCAACCTACATAAAGAGATTAAAGAAATGACAGGATTACAAAAAAGAAACCACAACAGAACTATTTTAAAAAAATATGGGAACAACATGATAACGACTGACTAAAAACTAAAACAATACATCGGGATAGAAAAAATATGTTAAGGAGCTGATTAAAAAGGAAAGAGTAAATCTACAAGAGATTACTCCTCTAGAACTAGTAGAAACCTAAAACTACCTTGGCACAATAATTAGTTAGATAAACTAATTTAGATAGGTTAGTTAGATGGATAGTTAGATAGATAGATTTGTTAACAAAGACCTGCAGTTTGTTTATAATGGATCTTGTCAAGTTTTAGATTTCATATCCGTAGAGTAGAACAGACTTGACGTTTAACTAATATTTCTAATCTTAGTCCATTTGGTATACTGAATGCTAAATGGAAGCATGCTGAATGCTTGCTGAGCTTTTCGTATTCTCATACGAATGTCGTCTTTCCTGCATTCGCTTTCTGCTACGACACTTCCAATGTGTTTAAAATTGTCCACATTTTCAATCTGCAAGTTGTTGATAGTAAATAGTATGTTATTTTTTGCAACGATTTCCGTGGATTTGATTTAATGAATGTTGATTTTCAAACCTATTTTATTGGCTTTACTGGGAAAAGCTGCTAATTGATCAGCCATATATTTCAACCTTTGCCCTATAAAACAAATATTATTGGCATGTGGCTAATGTTTATTGTATGCCTCTGATGTCAGAGTCTAGTTTGGAGAAAACTTAGTGTGTAGCTGTATTAAAAAAGAATGGAGAAACCACGAAACCGTGTCATATTCCAGTAAGAATGTCCAATTTGTTACTTTTTTTAAGCGCATTTCTCTATTCGGATTGTCACATATAGACCTCTCCTAATTCTCGCCACTCATCTCTGTTGTTTGTAAGACGTTTCCATATTGGCCCTGCAGTTCTTTTAATATCGTCGCTCCATCGCATTTGCAGTCTTCCAATGGTCTTTTGGCTTCATATGGCCGCCAATTTCCGATTTCTTTATTTCATCGGCTATCCTTAAGACGTTGGTTATGTCCAGCCTATTTCCATTTCGGTTTAGCTGCCTGTTCGACAGTAACTTTTACTTTTGTTCTATTACAGATGTCTTCATTGGTTTTATGGTCTTTGAATGACATACCTAGCAGCTGTCGTTCCATAACTCTCTGAGTTTTTCTGATCTTCAATTATCACTACTATTTTATGCTGGATTATTTTAGCTCCAGAATTTTTCACACAGTAGCATGTGATATGCTATAAAAGGCACGTTCGAAGTCGATAAAAACTAGGTATAAGTATGTGTTCCATTCGACCGATTGTTCCATAATTACCCTCACAGTATTGATTTAGTCTAGGCAGGAAGATTATGGTCTAAAGCCTGTTAGATTGGTGCGAAATTTAACTTTGTTTATTAATTTTTTTGGTATGATGGTCGTAAGAATTTTATTTATAACGAAAAGCAAGATTGTTCTTCTATTTCTGCCCAGTATCGATTTACTATCTTTAATGGAATTAATATTTCAAATATAGTGAAAACTAATAAAATTTCACAAGAAAATAGCTTTAGAATAATATGTTTTCGTAGCGTTAAGAAATTTTAAATTACCTTAATTTTTAAAATATTAAATAACAAGAAATATCGTGTTTTTTTTGTTTTGGATTATACGTTTTATCTATTAAGACCTCTTTTGGTACAATCAATTGACCTCAATAAAAACCATTTTTAATAAAAGCTTCTAAGTTTCTATTTATATATCGTAAAACGTTAAAACCAAATTTTAATACAAATAATTGTGCGCTAACTTTCCGAGAAGCTAGAATATATTAGCTTGTTTGAGTTAGCTGTAGATCGGGTCACTAACAAAGCCAACTCAAACATTCTGTTCCCAGCAGAATTATTTATAATTCCTGGATTTACTATTCACATCCAAGAATAAATGTTTAATATTTCGGCTACAAGATTCCGGTTTTTAAAGTTTTTATACTATAAAATGTATAGAAATATAATACTATGGTCAGAAAACAGTATTTTTGTAGATAATTTAAGCCAACTTAATATAAAAAAATACGTCTCAAAATAATCAGATTGTGATTAAATTTGCGTACGTAAGTTTTATCTAAATGATGTAAAATAAAGTAGTCTAATTATTAAGCCAATAAAATATTCATGTAAAATTATTGTTAAGAAATTGGTTTATTATATAGTTCTTAAAACTAATCAAAGAATATAAAGACTATAAGAAATGCGAAATGAATAAGGAAATGGAAAAATATTTTAGTCAAAGTCGATGAATGGTATAGATTTTTTCATTCTTCTTCGAAATTAAATATGGAACGAAATGGAATAGAATAAAGAATTTTTATTTCGTCTCTGCTATGGGACAAACTAAACTGCGAGGCATAAGTTAGGTATATAGCTAAAAATTAAATAATCCTGCATCGATAACTATAATGTTGTATTCAATATGGGCTCCGAATATTTTTAACAATAACAAAGTTTAATGTAAGTTATAAATTGTGAATCTCAGTGATATATTGAAATAAACCCTAAGTGTACAAACTTTTTACATAATATCCAGTTAAATTAGCATTAAAATAAGCAAATTGCAATTATTTGTTATTGTTGTCAATAAACAAATCCAGTTTTACCAGCAAAATAACAGCTTTTAGTAAAGAACGATATATCTGTTTTAGCTGGTATACAGAGTCGGACTTACTTTTCATTTAACGATTATCAAAATAATATTCAAACATGGAATCACACAACAGTTTTACAATACAAGACCACCAAAATCAAATAAACACATCATAGTCATAGTCTTTGGCAGCGTCGAGAGTGCAATTTCCTTTAAAGTCTCAAGCAATTATCTTTAGTTCCTTAGAAAACACAAAACTTCAAGATTACCTTCTCCCACTTGGAAATATAATTCAACAGAAAAATATAATCTTCTCTTCTAAATTATCTAATAATCGCATATGTATGTATCTATCCAATAAACAAATAGTGGATGATTTTATGAATAATCATGCTCAAATAGAAATACAAGGTGAAATTGTCAGAGCAAGAAGGTTAGTTACACCGGCGGAACGATTTGTGCTCTCCGACGCATGTCCTTCAATACCGCACGACTTGCTAATCAACGAGTTACATAAAATCGGCATAGTTCCTGTCTCCCCCATGATATTCATCAAAATTAGTGCTTCTATGCCTGAGTACAATCATATCCTTAGTTTTCAAAGACAAATCTATATCAGTCCTTACAGTCTAACACTACCAGAATCATTTACTGTTGTTTTTGACAACACAGTATATAGAATATTCATTTCTCAAGACAGTTTAGTTTGCTTTAGATGCAAGAAGTTAGGTCACATTACTTCACAGTGCTCCAAACCACTAACTCAACTGAAACCCAACCAAAACAATGAAGCATCAGTATCCAGCGCAACAAATATATCCTTGCCAACACCCAATGACACAAACCATTCTCAGTGTGAACAAATATCTATTTCTAATATCCCGGAGATACCGAACAAAGTAGATACATCAAATAAGGATGGTCACATAATTAATCAACCAAAACGTAACTTTGATGAAATTATTTCACCTGAAGCAGATCCATCTTCAAAAGAATATAACATTTTTCCACCACATAAAGTCCAAGCAAAATCTAAAAAAGCCAAAATTAGTTTAGCAAGCACTTCTGAATGCTCATTTTCTCTCTTACTTGACCCTGCTAAAAACTTCATAGAAAATCACCCTCTACCTTTCCCTTTAAACTTTGATCAACTTAACATGCTCCTAATGAATATCAGGGGATCAACAGATCCTATAACCACAATTCAAGAATATACCAAAGACCTATTAGCTTTGTACCTTATGCTCAGTCAAGCTTCCCCCATTTAAAGGAAAGATCCATAAAACGTAAATTTACTTCCATAAGGAAAAAAATTTATAATTATCTTGACAGTAAGGCATCGAACGCGGAAAGTGACACATCTCAATTGAGCTAACATTAAAATTCAAGTCTTCCATAGTTTGGTCTGTGAGCACAGTGCGGTACCAGTATAGCTTGTAGTTGTCATTCTCAAGTATACTCTCAGGAACGTATTGATAATATGGAAGATGGTTTGTTTGAAGAAGTCCAGAAGATCCCCAAGGATCTATCCTACTGAGTCGTGCCGTTCCTTATATTCAGTTGCAGCAAATGCCTGTTAGCCCCCGGTAAGATGTTGGATGGTTTCCTGAGCTTAACATCCTTAACGGCATTTGTCATTTTGAACCTGAGGGTCTTTGACGAGATATTTCAGGTAATTTTTTGTTGGTATAACCTAATCCTAAATGGCCAGTAGTGAACCTTCAGTTTCATGAAACATCTTTCCTGATGTCAGCGAATAGTTCGACGCTATATTGTCGACATGGTCTTGACTGACCTCATTGGGATGTCGCCCGTGCAGAGGTTTAGCCATCCAGGTGCTTTTTTTGTCCTTAGTAAGATAGTTTATGCGCATTTCTGGTTCCCTTAGCTTGATCTGTGTTGTATCATCTACTGCACAAATCGCGCGATGTAGAGTAGATGTCTCAGCCTGCACCTGAAAATGAATTCTTAAATTAGTCATGTTTTTCTAGTTGCTCACTTATATCCATAAGCCCTCTTCCTCCTAAATACCGCGGTAATGTTTTTCTTTCTATAGCACTTCGAGGATGGTGTTTTTGTGCCTTTGTGAGGTGTGTTTCTACTTGTCGCTGAAGATTTTCTATATCCGTTTTTGTCTACTTAACAATACTAAATAGGTAGCTAAGCGCGGAACATGCATAGGTGTTTAGTACCTACAAATTTTTACTGTTAACTGTTAACTGTGTACTGTTTTTTACAGTTTTCATTTGCTTATGGTCAATCTTCCGCGCTTGTTTTATTCCGAGGTATTTATACATATCATTTTCACCCATGACCTTGATGTGCTGGCCATTTTGCATATCGAATCTACCAGGCTGAACCTTGTCTTTGATTATATTTAAAACACGTCACTTGTCATGGCTAAAGTGCATATTAATGTCATTAGAGAAATTTTTCACTGTTTTCAGCATCTGATCTAGGTGACTTCGAGTGGAATCGAATAGTTTTAAATCATCCATATACAATAGATGATTATGAACTTATTGCCTTATTTATCTGTGTTAGTCAACTTTTAAAATAGTAATTTATCGTGATCTTAAACTACGGAGAAGATGTAGCATTGACATAATACTGCTCATGATGTAAGTTGGGAGCAACTGTATGATATAACAGGGGCAAAAAATCTAAAAACACTTGATGAAGATTTTACCTGATAATAATACTTACTGTTTGTTGGAAAAATTTTCAATTATTTAATTAGGTTAGAATCTCATCATCTCGCAAGATGGTTTGTAGAGTAACTGGATGAGTAGGAAATAAAAACTTACTAACCACTTAGATATTTGGGACTTACGTTACTCTAAAAACTAAGGCTTTCAGGAATCTCTTAGGGTGTGTAGCGTTATAGGAGTTCGAAAAATCCGACTGGTTAGTAACTACACTGGTGCGCGGACTCAAGGATCCCAAAGGGACCGGCCAAAGCTCAAATATGGCGCACACTACCAATCGGATACACCTTGTATAATTAGCAATCACTATTCGCCAAATCAGAGTACGTGCTCTAAAAAGTGCTTGTATTTCTGATCCAACGAATATGGATTCCCAGCTCTACCAACGAGTAGGTTTGTACTAGCATGGTTTCTTATGGTAAGGATGAAATCGACGCTCACCCAAACACAAATAAAACTAAAGGTCGCTCGAAGAGGTTTGTAAGACTCTGTCGCACACACTTCAGCCAATTACGTCTGGCGAACTACAGACCAAGCCAAACCACAATTGAAAAAAGAGAGAGAGCAATTTGCTGTAGTTGTAGCCAAACTTTAGTAGTAGAGAGGTCCCCTTAAGAAGAAGATACTGAATCAGCGTAACAAATGAAATGATTAGGTTGGGCTTCCAGAAATTATCAGTGGTTTCCAAACTTGCAAAAATAGATTGGTGATAATGGGACTTTCATCTAATTCATATAAATTTTTGTTTTAAATACCTATTACCAGGACTTGGACTCATCGACCTCCAATAAAGATATTGCTAATTTTGGTGAATTTAAAAAAGGTTTGGTTTTTAGGTGCTGTTTAACTATTTTCTTCTTATTGCAATAAGTTAAACATCGACACCGCAGCATGAAATATGTTTGCAGATAAGTGTTCAAACCACATTTTCAGATCCTTTAACGATTAATTCTGGTATGTTTTGGTGACCCCTCATCCTGTATTTTACTTTCTTTTCTTAGTCGAAGTAGCTTATATCTATCACCTCTTAAGATATGACCCTAGTACGATATTTTTCTTTGGTTGATGATATGTAATAGTTCTTTTTCTTCACTCATCCTCTGAAGAACTTCTTCGTTGGTGATCTTTTGTATCCATGAAAAGAAAATGGGAACTTTGAACTACCGTTGTATTATATTTCTTATTTTTTAATTTACTTTATATATCAGGAACTCTAAATATTTCCCTTTATGTTTACAATGGATAGAGACTATAGTGGAATTATTTTTTTGTGTTGTAAATTTCAAAATATTACCATCATAAAGATTGAGCTCAACTCGTATAACCCCAACATAGGCCAATAAAGTTGGGTTTTTACTCATCACAAGTGTATAGACGGGTTTGACAGTTGAAATAAGTAGTATGAGATATTACAAAAAGACTCTCATCTAGGGATTCATGAATTTTTTAGTGGAAATATTTTTAAATAAACAATTAAAACGTCAATATCATTATTTTGCTCATAACTTATAAACTTGTCTATTTAGAGATTTGACGTCTACAGACAAGTTATTGAGAAAAAAGAAATACACAAAATGAGATATACTAAATTAAAATCGGTTAATAAACAAAAAAGTTATTGCATAATAACCAAGCAAAACGGCTGTTTTTGATTATTGTTAATAACTCTTTTAGTAATCAATAAAATTTATTTAAATGTATCTCAACTTAAAGACCTTATCGTGTTCGAAGTGTGTGCGAAAGATAGGCTAGATCCGTCAAATAGTTTTTGCACAATTTAATTTGTTTATAAGATTTTTTGAAAAATGCACAAATTTCTAAGGCCGGTCCAGATAATTTGACTGAATGGATCTTAATAATCCGGGACTTATTTTCTTCGTTGAGACATATATTAATATATTATGAAAAAAAAAGTTAAAAAAAATTACGTTTAAGTATACAAAATGATTTAACAATAAATAGCACTTTTTAAGCTTATAAACATTTACAATAACTCTGTACTATTTAGTTAAAATTAAATGGCAATAAAATATTCGGAAGGCTGGTTAAAAAACACAACTTTAAAAAAAAAGAAAAAGGTCCTGCGACCATTAGGAGCCGAGTTAGTACTTTTTTTTTTAAAAATCACTGTTACGTCAATTAACAACATTAAGGGCTGAAATTAACCAATCTTTTAGAAGAAAAGTCGAAGTTTTTAACAAAATATTTAGCAAACAAAATAATTGAAAATTGATTAAACAGGAGTGTTGTAAACCAAGAGTACTTTACGTTCCGACTCAAATGGAAGGAGTGGGGATTGCCGATTGCACTCAAGCCACGCTCAAGCAGATGCTGTTAGGCTGCGACTATACAACCGGTTTGTTGTATTGCAATATTTAGTGTTTTGTTTTATTTAATAATTGTTACAAATAATTAATGTTACGTAAAATTCATCTGAATATTAAAAAAAACTACCTGTTGTGATATATATTAATATAAACACATGGTTGTACCACGTTGTCTGAATAATATACGGTTAACTTTGAATATAATATTATTTTACTATTATTATAAGTTTACGTGAAAATGAAACTATGATATTATTTATATGGAAAAATTATTAAATATTTCTATTTTTATTTTAAAACATGATATTTATTGTACTAAGAAAGATTTTAAACATTTATTTCAAAAATGTGAGTACACTGCTTTAAATTGTATACGAATGTATACAATATAATGTATAACTTTGAAAGTTAACCAATGAAATTTAAACGGATATTTAGATTTACAATTTTTTAGAAAAGATAACAAATGAATATATTAAAATATTTTCACGTTAAAATTATAAGATCGCATTTCAAATTTTATACGAATATTAATAAATTCTTATTATTGCAGTACTTATAGAAATAGGATTATTGCAGTATAGAAACATTTAATTGTTTTTTTTTGGATTGGATTAGCGATACAAACTATTAAATTGGTAAGTAAGGGGCCTTTCTATGATAATAAATATTATAATTAAACGTACTCCCTTTAAGATTTTATAAAAATAAAATTGAAAAATATTCAGCGTAGAAATTTTATAAATTAAAGTCACGTAAAAAAAAGTTTGATATTTCACTTATTATTGAAGATGAAAGTGAAGATGAATGTTTACATAGTAGTAGCAGTGACGATATAGAAATTAAGCGTAGAAAATTACAGTAAATTAAATTATTTTAAAAAATCACTACACAAAATTTCAACTTCTGTAATAACAAAAAATTAATTTATTATTTCATTAATAAATTTTTAGTAAACATTATTCAAAATGTTCATTTACTTATAACATTTATTTAATATAATCATATTTGAAATAAATAAATAGAAAAATAACAATAAAAAGACGACTTAAGAAAAAGTTTGTACATTCCGTAGTCATTAGCTGCTTTGTTTTGAATAATTTTGCAATGAAAGTATGTTAAATGTTATTATTTTAACGTTGTACCCCAGTTTAAAAAAAAAAGAACAAATTTGGTCCACTAGAACCCGAGATATGTCATTTTTTTCCAAGCACTCTATTTTGAAACCGTGTGCTTGAGTTTTTCAGAGAGCGCGGCTTGTGTGCAATCGGCAATCCCCACTCCTTCCATTTGAGTCGGAACGTAAAGTACTCTTGGTTTACAACACTCCTGTTTAATCAATTTTCAATTATTTTGTTTGCTAAATATTTTGTTAAAAACTTTGACTTTTCTTCTAAAAGATTGGTTAATTTCAGCCCTTAATGTTGTTAATTGACGTAACAGTGATTTAAAAAAAAAGTAATCGGCTCCTAATGGTCGCAGGACCTTTTTCTTTTTTTTTTAAAGTTGTGTTTTTTAACCAGCCTTCCGAATATTTTATTGCCATTTAATTTAAACTAAATAGTACAGAGTTATTGTAAATGTTTATAAGCTTAAAAAGTGCTATTTATTGTTAAATCATTTTGTATACTTAAACGTAATTTTTTTTAACTTTTTTTTCCATAGGATATTAATATATGTATCAACCAAGAAAATAAGCCCCGGATTATTAAGATCCATTCAGTCAAATTATCTGGACCGGCCTTAGAAATTTGTGCATTTTTCAAAAAATCTTATAAACAAATTAAATTGTGCAAAAACTATTTGACGGATCTAGCCTATCTTTCGCACACACTTCGAACACGATAAGGTCTTTAAGTTCAGATACATTTAAATAAATTTTATTGATTACTAAAAGAGTTATTAACAATAATCAAAAACAGCCGTTTTGCTTGGTTATTATGCAATAACTTTTTTGTTTATTAGCCGATTTTAATTTAGTATATCTCATTTTGTGTATTTTTTCTTTCTCAACAACTCGTATGTGGACGTCAAATCTCTAAATAGACAAGTTTATAAGTTATGAGCAAAATAATGATATTGACGTCTTAATTGTTTATTTAAAAATAGTTCCACTAAAAAATTCATGAATCCCTAGATGAGAGTCTTTTTGTAATATCTCATACTATCCATTTCAACTGTCAAACCCGTCTATACACTTGTGACGAAAAAACGCTTATTTTCTACTAATTTGACTCGTCTAACAGCAAATTTTAAGTATACAGTAAAGTCCAAAAAGTGGTAATTGATTTTAGAACCATTTAGTAAAGTGCATGCTGGCAATAAAACTTTATAAGACCACAATAAAAAGGAGCGAAGTAGGTGTGATAATTCCCGCTATTTTAGGAGGTCCGAGAAATGAGTAATAGTAGTTACTTCATAAAAATGTCAGTCACGTTTTTAAAGCTCCCCTTTCAGGCAGTAGCGTGTTAACAATTTTGAAACATAGGGTTTCTGAACATTATCATAATTAAATATGTAACCGAGAAAGTTTTATAGGTCTTAAAGAAGAGAATTTTTTATAAATGGCAATGGAAAAATACTAGTTATAGCAAAATATTGTATATTGTTACGCTTTCGGTAGAAATGAATAATTTATAGTTGTTTCCATTACTGATCTAGATCGTCATCGTATGTATATTTGGTCTGCTCCAGTTGCTTTTGTATTATTTGATATGATGATCGCCTTCATCATATTTCTTGCATTATTATTAGACTTATGCAAATACGCTTATTCAAACGTAAAGTATATGTCCATAAATGTGCATGACTTTTGTCAATAATACACAGAACAAATTCAACATAATATTCAACAAAACACACTATGAATTTTAAAGTATATTTATTGTATATTTGTATATTTAAAGAGGTAAAAGCAAAACTTAAAATAATTGTACTTTTTACAATTCAGATTTCTTAAATTAAATATT
Source organism: Diabrotica balteata (assembly GCA_918026665.1). Classification (NCBI taxonomy): domain Eukaryota; kingdom Metazoa; phylum Arthropoda; class Insecta; order Coleoptera; family Chrysomelidae; genus Diabrotica; species Diabrotica balteata. Next base: position 78,596,287 of record OU898285.1, read on the forward strand.
TCTCAGACATTTTCTATTAAAAATGTATATTTTTTGTCAGAAAATAGATTTTAAAAAATAAAAAAACTTCTTTTGATATCAAAATTGATGTGTAAGGAGAATTTTAGAGAATTTTAGTATGGCTAACAAGCATTGGTACACATTGGTTTTTTCCGAAAATTTTCCCCGGAGAATATTTGCCATTTAAAAAACCGTGCCAAATTATAAATTTTTGTCAATAATATTATTTAATTTTCGTAAACTTGGTGCTCCAATTATTTTCTTACCATTTTCAAAATAACAAATAAATGTTTTCCTTCAAGCAACTCTGTTTGAAAGCAGACTTTGCGCTTTTTATAATTTGTTGAGTGTTTCAAGTACGAAAGCTTAATTTGCATACAGAAAATGGATTTGTTGTTTAACGATTTTATTTTTAAATGTTCGTTAAGCCGAAGAAATTGCTAGATTGTTGTTATCATAAAATTAAAACTCATATGTTAATTTCTTTAAAATGATGGTGTAAAAAAATTCAGCCCCTAATCAGGTCCCTACATTTTCCCCGCTGGTTGTGAAGGAAGTAGTGCGTTAAGACACCTAGTTTTATACAGGTAAACTCTTAATGGCACCATACAAACATTTTCTTTTACAGTCGAAACTAAATCATTTACAACACAACAGTTTGTTCTATTTTCTTTAGCAACCAAATTAATACCATGCGATTTCTTCTTCTTCAAGTGCCATCTTTGCGGCAGAGGTGGGCAATCATCATAGCTATTCGGACTTTTGAGACGGCTTCTCTGAAAAGTTCATTTGATGTACATCCGTACCACTCTCTCAGGTTGCACAGTCATGACATTCTACGCCTCCTTATGCTTCACTTTCCTTGGATCTTTCCCTGCATAATCAGTTGGAGCAAGGTGCATTTCTCTCTACGTGTAATATGTCCGAGATATTCTAATTTTCTTGTCTTAATTGTATTTAAAATTTCCATTTCTTTATTGAAGAACTCGAAAAAAGATATGACACGTTTACCATGTATAAAAAAGTAAAAGAAGCGGCTGGTATCTTCAATAAGAAACAAAATGCATTGCTACAGGATGAAAATGGTAAAGTAATATTCGAAGTAGAGGACAAACTTAAAGAATGGGAAAATTACGTCACGAACCTATTCGAAGACGATAGGAGTAGTTCACCTCCCGATATTACTAACTGCGACGGACCCCTAATAACACGCTGTGAGGTTATAAAGGCCATACAATCATCAAAAGATGGCAGAGCGACTGGTCCTGATGAAATTACAACTGAAATATATAAGCTTATAAAGGATAGCAATGTTTTAGAGGCTATAACTTCGTTTTTCAATACCATTTATACCAGCGGACAACTACCTAATGGTTGGTCTAACTCACTGTTTATAGCTCTACCTAAGAAGACAACAGCAAAAACCTGTGCTGATTATAGAACCATCAGTTTGTTAAACCACTTATTGAAAATTTTTCTGAAGGTAATACATGGTCGTATCTACAATAAATGTGAGGAATACCTGGATGACACTCAGTTTGGTTTCCGTAACGGATTTGGAACGAGAGAGGCACTGTTTAGAATGAACGTACTTGCTCAAAGATGTCGTGATATATCTGTAGACATATACTGTTGTTTTATTGACTTTCAAAAAGCATTTGATCGTGTTAAGCACTCTATACTGATCGAAGCTCTAAAAGACATAGGCTTGGACGGCAGAGATGTTCGAATAATTGCAAATTTATATTGGAATCAAACAACATCAATTTTAGTAGATGGTGTGGAATCACAAGCTATCAATATTAAAAGAGGAGTACGGCAGGGATGCCTCTTGTCACCCCTGCTTTTTAACGTTTACTCCGAAAGAATTTTCAGAAAAGCGCTTTCTGAAAAACAAGAAGGAATACTTGTGAACGGCGAAGTCATCAATAATTTGCGATATGCGGACGATACAGTACTCCTAGCTTCTAGTCAAGAAGATCTGCAAACACTACTTGATAGTGTCGTTGAGAGTTGTAGGGAGGCAGGTCTTGATCTGAACATAAGGAAAACCAAAATACTTGTAATAAGTAAACAACAGAATATAAAACCGTCTATATATGTAAATAATACCAAACTTGAGCAAGTAGATAAAATCGTCTACCTTGGACAGCAATTAAATAGTAATGCAAAAAATCACGGCGAAATTAGATCCAGAATAGAGCAGGCTAGAGCTGCTTTTAGAAGGATGTCCAAGGTGTTATGTAACAGAGACCTAAAACTGGCATTAAGGATCCGCCTACCTCGCTGCTACGTGTTCTCGGTCTTACTTTATGCTGTCGAGTCCTGGACTGTGAATAAAATCGATCTACATCGCCTTGAGTCTTTCGAAATGTGGTGCTATAGAAGAATTTTAAAAGTTTCCTGGGTGGAGAAGATTCGTAACTCCATAATACTTGAACGTCTCAGCAAGACTACTGAGATCATAAAAAGCATCAAGCAGAGAAAGCTGGAATATTTCGGACATGTAATGAGAGGTCCCAAATATAGATTGCTACAAAATATCATGCAAGGAAAAATAGCAGGCAAACGCAGTCCAGGACGAAGAAGAACCTCATGGTTGAAGAACTTGCGAGATTGGTATGGTGTAGATACAAGCATGCTATTTAGGGTGGCAGTGAATAAAATTAAAATAGCTATGATGGTAACCAACGTTCTGAAAGGACATAGTACATGAAGAAGAAGAATTTCTTTATTCATCCTTCTTAGAACCTCTTTGTTTGTGACGTGTTCTGTCAACGATAGTTACAGAATTCTTCTATACACCCACAGCTCAAATGATTCCAGGTATTTAATTGATGTTGCATTCAAGGTCCAAGATTCCATTTCATAAAATAAAGTAGAAAAAACCAAAAAACTATTAAAAGATTCTTGTTATACTCTTTTCCATACTCTGCTATTCTGGTCATTAGTCTCTGAAGATCTTCAATGTTTTCGGCTAAGATCACAGTGTCGTCCGCATATCTAATGTTGTTAAAGAAAAATCCATTTACCTTTACTCCAGCTGTTTCACCCTCAAGAGCGTTTTTCAGCATCTCTTGGAAGTAGGCATTAAAAAGAATTGGCGACAATACGCATCCCTGTCTCATTCCACATCTAATTTCAATTTCTTCTGATAGCTGTTCGTTAACACGTGCTTTTGCTCGCTGTTTATAGTATAAATTTGATATGATCCTGAGATCGTTGTAGTCAATCTTCATTGATTTTATTCATTAATTGGTTATGTCGTACTTTATCGAATAGACTAAACAAGCCCAATAAATCATTTAAGGATAAAATATTTGTCAATCTGTTACTATCTTCACCATGTATTAAACAGCATCAGACAAAAAAAGTAAGAGTTTTATACTAGTCACGAAGGAAGTTGAAACGACTACCATGTTAAAGCCGATTCATCTAGTATTGGGGTACAACAATGGAAATGGAAGTGCAAGATAGTAAAAGATGAAGGGGTATAGTAAATGCGGCGAAGACTCACCCCGAGTTCTAAAACCAGTCAAATATGTTGGTAAACTCGGTTTCATCGTTCTTGGCGTGTGCCTGAAATAAGCTACTACGGAATTTTTAATATTCATCTCTCTCTGATACACAGGTGCGTAATTCAATTGTGCGAGTCACGTTTGTCATGGTAAAGTGCGATGAGAAGGGAATGAAGAGACCACTCACGTCTCCCAGTATTGTAGCAATAACACCGATGCGTTTGGCCGATACGGTGTCGGTGATAAGTTCGGCCTCTTTACGAATACAGATAGCTGCCACTAGAGGAGGTAAACGAATCGAGCTTAGACAAGTAAAGACAGATGAAACAACTTATTGCAAGTGTTTTTACACGCACACGCCAAGAAAGATGAAAACGTCTATACTATAATTTTCTACAATAAGGTAAGTAACAATAAAATAACTCTGAATAAAGAGTATTCCAAGATGTTTTTAACAGCCTATAGCTCATGAAATAATAAATATATTTATTTGAAAGTTGAGAATTATCAATTGGACCTATAATACTATTAATTGATGAATATATGAAATCGGTGACTTGTTTTTTTTTTCCCAAATTCAACGGTGTACTACAATGAGGGTATTAATTTAAACAAGTACTCTAAATTTAGAATTCAATATTTATTTTCAACAGTAATCAATTACATTCAAAATGTGAAATAATTTTATAGTAGGTGTTCAAAATGATCTTCTTCTTATAATGATGTTGTATATTCTTATAATGTTTATGGAATTTATTTCATCAAGAATTCCATATAGTGGAACTCTAGGGGTAGTTTACCCGCTGCATGTGGTTGATTAACTCGAACTCACTGGATACTCGTAATTATTTTATTAGTTCTCTAAGTACAATAACAGGGAGAGTACCCAGTTGACGGATGACAACACTATCTTCGACTATTAACTCTTAATTCTTAATTCTTAAACAGTCGTGTTTAGCAATAAACAATTATTAATGTTATTAAAATGATTTTAAATGTTTAAACTGAATTGAGGTACTTAGATTAGCTTAATTAAATCCCGTTATATTCGGTTCAACACAAGCGTCAAACCGTCTAAACAGTTCACGTTTATATGCTGCATATATCATCTCTGGCGTAATCAGAGTACACGCTTGGCAAATTTTAGTTTTTAAATCTTTTGCATCTGTAAGTTCTTCATTATAAACGAATCCTTTTAAATAGCTTCCTACAAAAAAGTTGAATGGTAATAGCACAGGCAATCTTGGAGGTCATAGAACGGGTCCGTTAGTTCCAATCCATCTATTTGTAAATGTGGCATTAAGTTAATTTATTACAATACCATTGTTATGTGGGGGTGCGCCATATTGTTGCCATACCATCCTAACTCCTCTTTCGCGTAAAGTAATAATATCCAGTATCAAAGGTAGCTCATGTTTCAGAAAATTCAGATTCTCTGACCATATTAATATTTTTTTTTTAAATGTGGACTTCTTAAACACCCGGTAAGTAACCCACATCAAACATTTATTATTCATCTCGTTTGAAATCTAGTTTTCCTTAACCAGTGCGGATTTTCCACTGGCCAATAATGGTAGTTTTAATTTATAATTTCATTAATATGGAAACAACCATCATCACTCCACAAAATTCTTGCAATACCCCTTGCATTATGGCAATGAAGGTGATTCTTCAATTCAAATCGGTGGGTCGCAATTCTTTAACCAAACACAATTCTAATACATGGTAATGATGGTTTTTTAAAATCATTTAAAATGCTGAAGGTACTCCAGTTTCTGTAGCAATGGAGATTAGGAATACATGTGGATTAATAGTTAAATATGCTAAAACATTCACCAAGTTGAATTCGGTGTATATTGGTTTGATATGATCTCTATGTTTAAAATTCGGAAACGAACGTTACCGCATATTCTCTTAAAACATAGCAAAAATTTTATAAGACGATGCTCTTTTTTCTGGAAAGCGTTTCGGGTATAAGGATTGAACATTTCGAGCATTTCTCTATTGGGTGTACAAAGTCATATTTTACTATTAAATTAACTAACAGTATTTCAAAATTTTGATTTGTATTATTTAGTGCACTCCAGACCTGACTATTTGTAGTTGTCAAAAAACGATTCAAATAAAATCTCAAGGTCAACTTACTTTTTTGTGAATTTGTAAGTACTATAAAAATATGCCAGTCTGAGGTTAATTTAGAGATATTAAATGCGTCACTTAATTGAAATTCAGCTTATTTATTAACACTAATACTCCAATTGTGGTACACCGTTGAATTTGAGATAAAAAGACTTTCATTTGACTTTTACCTCATTTCCATTTAATTTTTTAAATTGTAACGACACAGGTCTCATGAATACATCAATTGATAGTCTTGTAGGAACTATTGACGTTTCCCAATTTTCAAATTAAAATATTTATAACTTCCTGAATTATAGGCTGTTAAAAATATCTTGGAACACTCTCTATTTAGTTAGATACAATAAATCTTGATTGATTGATTGAATATAAAATAATTAAAGATGGTTTTGTGTAACAGAGAGAAAACGTTAATTTTATATTTAATTTAATATCATTTAATATATTTACCATCTATAGATATATGTACCTATTACATCTTTTGACTGTTATTATTTCGCACACTTTTCTTAAGAGTATCGACAAATACAGCTATGAAGTATATCAATGTTAAAAACAGTACGCTCCGCCGAATCATTACTTCAAAAGTAATTGGAAGAGAGAGAATGGCTGAATTATTACCAATGCGTGCAAAAATAGCAAATGAGGCTATTACAGTTATATTAAACTTGAGGAAAACTGAACAAATGGCGTGTGAAAATCCACATCAAAATCGCCAAGATACGGATAACAGGAGAGTAAAGATATAAAGAAATTTCGATAAAAAAGTTTTTGTTTTATGTGTCGGCTATATCCAGTTTATTTTTGTATCAGTCAAAGGTTTTTAGATATAAATATATTTATATATTTTTTTATAAGCAAGTGGTCTCACTAATAATTCCTTAATGAATTTTCTTTCATACAGTTGCCACTGATAATGTTACACAATTAACTTTTTTTTTTTTACTAAAAATAAGAATCAAGTGATTGATTCAATTCTATATTTATCATAAATATTACCCGTAGAAAATTAATATAATAAAATGTACTCCTTCAAATAGGTAGACATATTTCAAAACCTCAAGAAACTTTTAAATACGCCTGCTCAAAAAAAAGTAAGCTTAAAAATATTATCTATTTTAATTTTATACCGAATTAAATACAAAGTATATTAAAACTACTTTTAGAACAAAAATAATAAATACTTTAACTGTTTTCATAATGCAAAAACTAGTTCGACTTTGTCTTGCTATTAAAACGCACTGAAGAGAATTAAATGTTTTCAGCAGTCTATGATTGAATAATTTTGTTTGTAGATTGACGTCATCACATTGAGTGCCTCAAGTTAAGGAGATTAAAACTCAGTCTACGCTTAAATAATGATCAGTCGATACTGAATTATTGTTTTCTCTCCCTCTTCTTCTCTCTCTCTCTCCCTTTCTCTCTCTCTCTCTGTCTCTATATCTCTTAATACCAAATAAGTTTAACAAAAATTCGAGTGACAATTGTGTCTTAAAATTATCCAGGTTTGAGTCAAATGGCACTAATTTCCTCTACTGAGAAAATTCACTGATGCCAGATGCTTAGGATATCAAAAGGATTGAGATGTGATGGAGCTCTTTCTGTGTTAACGATCCAGAGGAGACATAGTATGTCGTAGTATGTCTTCATTTTCTTATGCACCTGGATATTTAGAGCAATACCGCTTTTATAGCTGTTATGAATGCTGTTATAACTATGTTTAGTAAGATTTAGATGTTTTATAGATTCATCCGAATGTCACCAATAGTAGACACCAGTTACATCAAGTACACACTGCTATCATTGGGTAAAGTTTCTATAGTGCTTAGCATCTGATCTAGGTGGTCCCGAGCGGAAGCAGTTAATTCCAAATCATCTATAGGTAACAGATGATTAGATTTGTATTGTTATTTTTATTACCTGGGTCAGTAACGTTGGGTAGCTGGAATAGAGCTTAACAAATCTCCGTAGAATAAACTCTGATCAATTTTGATATTCTAAGTTTCGGTGTTGTTTTCACCAGGTCTTTGAACGTGAATTGTAGTATTCTAACACAGTGCGAAGATTAAGTCTCCATGAAACAGTCTCATATTGTAGGTGCCCCTTGACTTGTTCATCTAGTAACGAAATAACTTTGAACTAAATCATAATTATTTTCTGTAGTACTTTAGCTCTATTAGTGCAATTAATACTGTGCTTCATTGTTTATAATTTTCCAATGAGAGTTACGTTGATTTCGTATCCAGCCATTTTTTCGGTCACCGACGATTTCTGACATTTTCATAGACGGCTCTTAACCGAAGTATTTTGTATTTTTGAAGCTCTTCTGGAAAGTTGTATCTACGCCACTTTCAGCTCTTACGAACAGCTGACTCTCCGCATGCCGGCACTCCTACCATCGGTCCATCACTACCATTGATCTGCGCTGAAAAAAGAACTCCGCCAAAAATATAAAACGCCGTAAACCCGAACAGGGAACTGAATTAGATCCAGAGTATTGATTTAGTAAGAGCTCCTACCTGGGGTCTCGGAGTACTGATCACAATACACCGTCGCCGTCTGCGATCTAGTATTGATAGATCAACCGGCCTCTAACCTACACCAAGTATTGGGTTTTTGGGTATTGGTCAAATATCGTCCTTTGCCTCATCCATCCGAGTACCGCTAGTATCTATTTTTCTCAGTGATCAATATAGGACCACCTCCATTGATTTTATTTACTAGGATTTGTCTATAATTTTATGGCATTTAATTTTATTTTTATAGTGAATTTTATTTTTAATATTTATTTGAGTATATCTTTCATTATCATGTCCTTTATCATCACTATCATGTTAACCCTGTCTATTTTGCGCCACTCTAATCCAGTGTTTATGTTTTGTTTTTAAATAATCAGCCCATCGTGTAGGTAGTCGACCCACGCTTCTCTTTTTTTTTTCTTCGTCTTCGTTACAATAGCTTTTGTCTATTACCCATCCGTAATTCTAGCTGCGAATATTAGCTGTGTTATTCTGTACTAAAAAATATGATGATTTCTCAAATTTCAGCCTTCTCGCTCCAAAATAGCAGTATATATGGGTAATTAAGTATTTTCCAAGTAAAAATAAATTGTACCCATATTTTATCACTTTTTCTTGCATTCCGGGTTCTAGATGCTCAAAAAATATCCAAAAATGCATTTTCGATGTAAATTTTCTCGCTGATCATGATGCCCATGTTAAAATTAGCATATATATCAGATATTCAGAACTAGAAACAAAAACCATGGAACGTCTTTTTTACACATTTTTTTTTTTGCAAACGCTAATTTCCTTTTATACTCTATACCACTTTCTCTCATAAGGAACCCACAGTAATCTCCCATGATTGCTGCATCCCATCTTCCCTGGTAGTGTTGCTTCATTTTGAGAATACCCTGGTGGAACCTTTCTCCTTTCTTGTCGCTGACCGCATTCAAAGTTTCCAAAAAAAAATTTAAATAGAAGTGCAAAAAGTGTAATTTTGGAAACATGCGAGAGCCCATTTTGCAGTAGTTTTAAGTAATTCTTCAACATTTTGGTAATTTTCTACATGTTTGTTTACCTAAAACTCTAAAATAATTTTTTTGGACGATCTCCACGCAGCTAACTTAACATCACATAATTTTTCATCAAACTGTTAATCGCTTAGTAATTTAATGATTTGTGGAACAAATATCCTTTCTTTCTTAGCTTTGCGTTACTTATTTTAGAAAAAATTTGTTTTGGGTATTTAAAGCATTTTCTTTATCTAATGCTTTAACGATATTTGTAATCAATTCCAGTTTATGGAGATAACGAAGGTAACAGAACGTTTTCGGTATCAACGAGAGGTATATTTTAGCTTGACCTGGAATATATCGATTTCTTGGATTTTATTTTTTAACTTGGCAATGGCTTTGTGTTGCTCTTCGGTCCCAAAGACAAAGAAAACAGTAAAATTTTGTAAATCCTCTCTAAAGACCTAGTATTAATCCGATGACTTTTAGGTCACCACATATTTTCCACTTACATTTGTCATAGTTTATTGCATTTAGGTGAGTCCTAAGAACTATTAAATCAGCTCTACCTTTCTTCGCTAGAAGGAAAGATTGAAAATATAATTTAAATCTAAATACTCAGATGATGACAAATCTTTGAAAAGTCAGCGAAGTTTATATGCGTCCTCAGTAGGCCAATGATTCACATAGACCAGGTAAATGCCTATAAATACCTAGGTCAATGAGATCCGCAATAGGAAAAGATAACCAAACCGTTGAGCTTGTCCGTCGTATAATACTGACTCGGGCAGCCTTCGGCAAGCTGAATCATATACTCAAATTGTCTGATATACCAATATATCTTAAAAAAAAACCTTTAATCAGTGTGTTTTTGTCAGTGTTGACTTACGGTGCGGAAACGTTGACCATGACAAGAGAACAGTTCAAAAGATCCGTGTGTGTCAAAGGGCGATGAAGCGTGCTATGTTGGCGTTTTCACATACAAGACAAGATCCCAAATCGCCAGCTACGACAAATAACAGTAGTGGCTAATGCAGTAGAGAGAGTAGCAACACTGAAATGGAACTGGGCAGGTCACGTGGCTCGAATGACAGATAATAGATGGACAAAGCAGATACTGGAATAGAGACTAAGAGATGAATACCTACCGAAGGCAGAAGGTCGTCCACCAAACACGTTGGACTGACGATCTAAAACGTTGTCATATGAAATGGAATGCAAGACGGCACAAGGATCGAAATAGATTCAAAAATTAAAAGGGGATCTATGTCCAGCAGGTTATTAAGCGAAGATTAAAATGATGATGAAGATGATGATGATGATTGCATTTAGGATAAACGCACATACTTTCGTGTGTTTTCATTTATGTCAACCTGCATGTGCAAGAGGAAGAGTGGTCTTTTGTTGCCCATATATGGAGAGAGAACCTGTTTATTTAGACTTAATTTATAAAGAATCTATTAATCAACAAACGCCATTCTTGCTGGATTATGATGCAAATCCTATTTTTTTATAACACAATATTTGGATTAACAGAAACACATATTTTATCCTGCACAGTAAAAAACGAAGGTGGCTCCTGGCTACGGTTCCTAAATATTGTAACTTTGATTCCAGTGGCTAGTAAATTCCATTGTTGTGATTTAGAACCTAAAAGCATGTTCTTTGGACAAGTCAAGGTCTCGAACTAAATTATTTAATTCAAAGGTAGGCTGATCTATGAATAGCAGCTTTATGTATTCTCGTTTCTCTATCGACTCTCGCTATCTACCTTGACTCTTGTCTCACAATTACTGAAAGGCTAGTGGTTTTTAATTGAGAATGGCTTTTGTATATTTATATTGTGTGTATCTATTTATATATGTATGCATATGTATGTATATTCTAAAAAACTATTACATATTCTTAACGATTACTGGTCATATGCTCATATGGGCCTAGTATATTGTTACTGCCTTTCTTCCAGTTATTGCATTAAGATCTCGCCATACGTCTAATTAATTAGTATAAATTTCTTCAGAATAAAACGTTCGATAGAAAAAAATGAAATTAAGCTGTTAAGTACTACTTAATGCAGGACATTTTGCAAGTAGGTTTTTTAAGTAGTTTTCTTTTTACAAAGGATTTTACTAATATTTCTAACATTTTTTCTTTCCCAAAAACTAGAAAACAATTCTTTTAAAAGATCTTCACATCAGTTAACTTGATATCACTTAGTTTTTCATCAAATTATTCATCTCTTAGTATTTTTCTGATTTGTGGGTCTAACAAATACCTTTAATTTCAGCTTCGCGTCACTTAAATTTGAGAAAAATTTGTTTAAGCGGTATTTATAAACGCATCTCCACTTCGTTATCTACTGCGCGATAACGACAATGTGTAATCAATCTTAAGTTTAATATGTAAACTGAATACTTATTGTAAATAAACTAAACTATATAAAATGAGGAATTTTGGTATTTATTTAAAAGTAAACGTACATGCGACGACCAAATACTTACCAGTGTCGGCGATAGTGATTATGAGGTTTTTTTTCCTGGTATTTTTCACTCTAAACGTTTCGTATGCGACATTACCAACAGGAGAATTTTACTGTCATCATGGCATGGCATTAGTTTTCCTGATGGATAATTCTCAAGTTAAAAGTTGATTTCATGTAAACGAATGAACTATCTTACAAGAAAAGTCGTCACAGGAATCGGCATAACCTCAACAATATTGGACAACATATCATTTTAAAGTCGTCTACTTTAACATGCATAATGTATGTCTTAATTGTCAATATAAATGAGAGGTAAAACATACTTTAACCTTTAATATTTAATTCCCATTTAAATAGTAAATAATATACTAATGGACATGGAAAAGCTATCCGATTACTGGTCCTGAACAAATTAGACATGTGTATTAATATAGCTAAAGTAATTTTAAAAAAACATCCAAATTGTGACAAACTGAATAAAATAAGACGTTTTTATTTAGATTAGGTGAGAAAGTTTCTTTCCTTTTAAATATCTAATAAGAATGGAGCAGTTGACGAATACATGGTTCTATTCAAAGTATCCAGCAATATTGATCAGTATTATGGCCATTGATAACCCAATTTTAAACGGTTTGGATTCGCGCTGACATTAATAGATATATTTTTTTTTCTAAAATGTCTTATTTGACCATTATTATATCACATAGTGTACAATTTCAAAAACTTGGCAATACAGAGATAAATTGCTTTCATACAGTCATCATACACATTATATTTTAACAATACTAACTAACAGTATCAGCAAATACTGAATATTAAATTTTTTGCAACATTATATTTATTTATGATGCCAGTCCAATAGTTATATTGATGTTTAATACCAGTTATAAAATTTTTAGCGATAATATCAGTCCTCGCTCTACTGTTTATTGCGGTAAACAATAAATTGATGAATTTGAAAATAATAATATGGTATATGGGAGACGGTCAAAAATTACTAATACTATAACAAGGATAAAAGCATTATACAAAATTATACATACAATGCATTTATAGAATTTCAAATATATGTAGAAGTAATAATGTACTCGTTGTTTTGCTTCTTTACACGAATGGTATTATTTAATTTACGAGTTTGATGTAGATGTAAAACTAAACTAAACAAAACTTAATATAAAAAATTACAAAGTCTGAATTAGTGACAAAATTTCAGGAGCTTTAATTTCTAACGAAATAAAAAACGGTTTACAGAACGCCTGCTCAATCCGTTTATTTCAAAAGTGACATTAACTTGATTTTCTGCGTTTAAGAAAAATAAAAGCAGGTTAGAAGGTACGTCGACTTTAATTCTCGTATCTTAACATAGTACACAATTGGACTCCAAAACTACCAAATCGATTTAAGTATATTAAAGTAGTGTATATTAGGGAGATTAATTCGATTATTGCTTACTAGCAACTTAACTCTTTACTTAATTTAATTGAATGGGGATGGATACTCGTCTCCATAACTAATTTTCAAAGGTTTGCAATTAATAGTGTGAATGTTTGTTTGGTATCCAGCTTTTTTGCTTAATCTGTTTGAATAAAAGTTTTTTGTAATAATATTAAAAAAAAAATTAAAATTCTGTAAAAAACCACTCCCGACTCACAGAAAATCTTACTTTTTCGGCGTCCAAGCGTCGATCACTTCAGGTGTTCGGACCAGAATCGGGTCGCTAGTTTAACCTTGGTGTTAGCGCTCCACAGATCGTTCTTATTGACTACGGAAACGAGCAGTTGCTTGCACTAGGAAAAAGGTAATGCCATGTCCTGTCGTTAGGTCGCATCGTATCAGAAGGGTTTGTTTTGGGGTGGGGGGGGGGGGGTAAAAAAAAAATTTTCATCGAGTCGGTCCTGTCTTCTGATGATTGTTGTTACACAGAGTGGCCCCACAAAGAACCTGGAAAACGGCTAAAATTATCTCGGTAAAATGCTAATCAATAATTGTACAAAATTTGATGGTACACCTATTTTGGGAACGGAGATTCCATATTTGATATTTACAATGTTGCCAGATTTGCCGTTTTTCTTATATTATTAGTAACTTTGGTTTTTCAAATACTCACCTGTATATTCAGTCATTATTGGAATCTCCTAATTCAATACGAGTTCAACCATATGTAACACTTATGATTTTATGTAATCTGAAAGGTATAAATAATAAGACCGAAGTCTGGCAACGCCTAAATTGTTTCAATAATTTTTTAATAGTAACTATTTTTCAAATACATTAAACGTAACAATTGATAGTTTAGAACATTTTTTAACATAGTAGTTACGTTATTAGGTGTTCAAAATGTTGCGTCAATTTGTGAGTTGACAGCACCCCTAATCGATGGTAGAAAAGCGTCTACCAATTTTCCATGTATTGTCTAGAAATTATTCGAGATTCATTGATAATTCGTTGCCTTAGCTCTGCAAGATTGCTGGTTAAGTTTTGTAAATGAATTTTTCCAGTATCCCTAATAAAATATACTGTAGGATTGAAATCGGGTGAACGTGGAGGCCATTCAATTCTACCTTGTCTACCAATTTATCGTCCAGGAAATATCTCATCTAAATATCGCCTAACATTTACACCAACTATCTGACGTTAAATTTTTTCGACAAAAAATGACCCAATGAATAAGTAACTACTATATCTGACCATTACATTTAATTTTTGTGGTTATTTGAGTATGGTTTTCACGCATTCAGTCTTCAGTGTGATTTACGTCACACCAGTACCTTAAATTGTGTCGATTTTCACTTCCACACAGTGTAAAAGTTGCTTCATCGAAGAAACATATTATTATTCTGTTAACGAATTTTAATAATTTTCAATTTTATCCATCATTACCTCAGTAAAACTCTAATCTACGACCAAAGTCATCTTTACTTAATCTTGCAATAAGTTAATTTTTATAGGTTGACCGAAACGAGTTATCAATGACAACAAAACTATCAGATATAACCAAAGTTTTGTTGAAGATACCACATACATCCCAGGCAGGGTTGCACAAGTACATGGTTAGGTCATCTTACAGTCTTAGTTTATTACGTTAAAAATAAATTTAAATCATCGGTTATCTATCTTTTACTCTATAGATTCCTCAATCGCCTTACAGTTTTTTGTACGTGTCTTATGTATAGGAGAACGTTTTTAGAGAACGGCATTTTTGAGAAGCAATTTAAATTACAGAACTTTTGGAACAACAACTACTGTCAATTTTAGTTCATAATTTAAATGGTGAACAAATGTCAAAATCACAGCATTCTCCATTTAAATATTTAAATTTATTAAAATCTACATATTTTGCACTGTTTTATGTATTTAAGATCTTTCAGAATACATAAAATCAAGTGAAAATATGGTTGAACTCGTAAATTGCATTAGCTGAACTCGTGTGACATTCACCACGGATATGCGTATGAAAACCATACTCAAACACCACAAAAAATTAAATGTCATGGTCAGTTATAGTAGGTACTTATTTAATTGGGCCATTTTTATCGAAAGAAATTTAAACGTCAGATAGTTGGTGTAAAATGTTCGGCCGTTATTTAGATGAGATATTTCCCGGACGATAAATTGGTAGCATAAGGTAGAATTGAATGGCCTCCACGTTCACCCGATCTCAATCCTAAAGATTATTTTTATTAGAGATACTTGAAAAATACAGTTTACAAAACTTAACCAGCAAGTCTTGCATAGCTAAGGCAATGAATTAACGATGTATTCTCGAACAATTTCTAGACAATCATGGAGAAATGTGGTAGACGCATTCTACATCGATTAGAGTGCTGTCAACTCACAAATGGAGCACATTTTGAACACTTAATAACGTTTACTATTATATTAAAAAATATTGTAAACTATCAATTGTTACGTTTTATGTATTTGAAAATAGTTAGTATTAAAAAATGTATTGAGACAATTTAGGCGTTGCCAGACTTCTGTTTTATGTATTTAAGACCTTCCAGACTACATAAAATCATAAGTATTACATATGGTTGAACTCATATTTAATAGGAGATTCCAATAATAACTGAATATACAGGGTGCTGCATTTGAAAAACCAAAGTTACTCGTAATATAAGAGAATACTGAAAATTGGCAACATTGTAATACCCAAATATGGAATATCCGTATCCCAAAATAGCGTATCTCAAATTTTGTATAATTATGTCTAGTAATTTACGAGATAATTAGCCGTTTCAAGACTTTTGGGCCACTCTTTATATGTCCAATCTATAAAATCCCATCCTCGACTCCACCTTTATAATTATATTTAATGGAGAATGATCCAATAAGGATTCAATAGCTGCCATTTTGGTACCCCTGCTTGCGTTTGTAATTTAGCGCAAGCAAATTTTTGCTTCTTGCTTAGTTTGAGTATGGCACTTTTTTGCTGCAAATTTGGCCGCCCATACCATGATGCATATGTATTTATTTGTTTTACTACCATGTTATAAATACAATATAACATGTCTGCTTTAAAACACAACATTTTTAATAAGTTCGCCTGGCTACCACTAACTTACATACCTCTCTCTTGGTTAGGTCGATTCTATACTGACCGCAAAAGTAACCGGACACAAGTTTATTTTAAGTCAAATAGAAAGTATTAAGAAAAACTTTCCAATTTCAATAACTTATTTTATTGTATGTTCAATAATAAACATAAAATAAAAACCAAATTATAAAAAATTGGCTAATGTAAAAACAAATAAAAATGTACATTTTTTTTATTCTGGAGTAAGATATTTGTCAAACTAAATGATAAAATTTTATGGTAGATACTAAATCGAGTTATTTTCTCTTCAAGATCGAATAATGCTTTCATCCTTTCTGGCATATACTGGATCAAACTTAGCAATCTAGTTGCAATATTTGTTCTTATCTGATATATTAGCGTCTGCTTTAAAACGCTATCGCAATTTTAAACTTCCATAATTTTCCTATCCTTTCCAAGTTATTCTACAGAGCTCTATTGGACTTCCAAGAGATCAGGCTAGTAGCTGAATACCAATGTGTGTAATGTATTGCATTGTTATTCTGGCTATATGCGGCCAACCATTATCCTACATTAGGAGTTATTTTTAGCTACAAAAATGCATATAAGGTAACACATGTTCTTCTAAACATTCCCTACTGTACCTATCAGTATTAAGACCACTGCCCCTAACATATCAAGATCTGTATGTGCTACCAAAGAACTGCCTACCCTTACCCATTTAGATATATAGATAGACAGATCTTTATTTAAATAGAAACCTTAATATACATACAATATAAAGAAAGTACACTATATATTTTTGATATATTGTTTAAGTAACAGTTTGAAATTATTGAGACTAGTAAATTTGTTTATCAGATGTTGGTAACTGATTAAATTTACGAAGCTTTTAAAAAAAAGCGAATTCATCATACTTTTATACATAGTTCTAGGTACATTATATGTCATCTAAATCTCGGGTATTATAAAAATGAATACTTTTGTTGAAAGAAATGAATTCTTGAAAATATTCAGGTATATAAGCCATTTTACTATTTTGAAGACCAAAATCATGGTGAAATAAAACAGTCTATTTTTAACAGAGAACCAATTTATAGTATTTAACATAGTCCCAATTGTGGTACGGCGATTTTTTTAAGAATTATTCTTCATTCCACGGTTCGGTGTAATTTTTGTAGCATGTTAAGTTTGTTAAGGTTAAATAAATAAAATTGATGAGCAATAGTTAAAATAAGGTTGAATAATTGTGTTTATACTGTTATTTTTGTTTCTATTAATAAATTTTGAGATATTCTACTCAGAAAGTAAAGTTTTTTTGATATTTTTTATGAACGTACTCGAAGTGACTCTCAAAATTCAGAATATTGTCAAGCTAGAATTCTTGTACCCACACCACGCAACTGTTTTTTTGAGTTAAAGCAACATTAGATATAACTTCTAGGTGGAACTATTGTACCACGAACATCTACCAGTCTTCTAGTCATTGCTGTAGCAGTATCTATGGGCTCACGAAGCACTTAAAGTTTAAGAAACGTTTTCACACGGCATTTGTTGGCCTTGGTTTTCACTGTACAGATCTTCTTGAGTAAGAACCAGTTCTAAGAATCTTTGTAAAGGATCGAATATTGTACCTCGCGAAACGCTAAGCATGTCTTCGATATATCGGATGGAACGCCCATTATTGTGCAACAGCTTGTGCTACTTGATCTGTCCTCATTACAAATTATTCTTTGATGCTAACAACACTTCTCTTTCCCGAAAAAGCAGCCAACATACACCAAAATTGAATTCAAGAAATTTAACAAGCATTACTTTTAGTAAATATTCGATTTATCGAGAGTATCCTTAACAAAAAATTTCTTTTCAGCCATAAAAAAATGACAAACATTTTAATTGTTTAAAATAAAAAACGAATGTCTAAAAGCAACTTATATTTTGATAAATATATTTAATTAATGTGCATGGCTATTTAACAAAACTAAAAAGAGATTGCTATGTAATTTCACGTGTCCGGTTACTTTTGTGGGTCAGCGTATTTGCTGATTCCAAGTAAGTCTAATATTTACCCCAATATAGTTACATTCAGTATTTGAGATATATATCTATACCATTTAGTCATAAGACTTATTTTTAAATATAAAAGCTACCCTTATTAGCCTCTATATTTTTGGTATATACCCAGTTCTAAAACAGGGTAATTTGGTTTTAATTTTACCTGCATTTTAGTTTTTATCTTTAAAAATATTTTCCTATTTTCAGCATTTACTAAAACTATAAAATCGACTCCAAAAACTAGAGTGGCTACCAAATAGGGTAAGATTTTTTTAATCAACGTATTAAAGTCAGTCGTACTTCTCCGCATCATTATTTTAGCAGTCAAGCACCAATGTCATTTTCTCCTCCTGTTTTTTAGAAGTACTAACCCATAATTTTGATCTGATAAACGGTTTTTATCTGCATGTATAAATTAATAGTTTTTATCTGTTTAAGTTAAATTGTTAACCAATATATTGGTAGTGTAATTTGACCTTGAAATTTGAGACGAGTGCTTTTTAAAGACCAATCCCATTGTTATCTGTAGACAATGATTTTGTTTTTGTGACATAAGTCACTGCAACCTTGGAGCCGCTTAAAAACGACACCGCTTTTCTAAGAATCCCTACCTTTACCGAATTAAGTCCTCGCATATTCTAATTATTTAAGAGATTTTCTACCAAATACGTTTTCTCCGGAAAACGCCGTACCGACAATGTCACCGGTATTTTGAATTCCATAGCAATAAATCATTTGCAAATGTTAGTCAAGTTTTATGCCAGCACAGTATATTATTTCGTAAATTTAATGATAACTCTGTTATTTTTAAATAATTGGTATTACGGAGGGTCAAATAATTTATGTTTTAATTTAAGTAGGTAATGAACAAAAAGTTTCAAAGTGCATTTTTTGTACTTAAATATTATTAAGAAGTGTATAAATGATTATAATATAATGATACTATACCGAATAGAAGGAACACAATGGAATTAAAAAGCAACATAGTTTCAAAGAAGACGATCCTAAGTTGACAATAGTTTACATTAAAAAACCACTGTATTTGTATACAAGTGCAGGACTTATAATGGGTAATCCTCTAAGCCCATTGCTATCAGATATTTTTATGGATCATCTAGAGACAAAGATTTCAAAACATCCCGTATTCAAACAGTTTTTATATTGGTGGAGATACGTAGACGACGTACTGGTATGTTTCACAGGAACTAACAGGCAACTCGACCAATTTTTATCATATATTAATTCACTTCATAGTCATATTGAATTTACAATAGAAACAGAACAAAATCAATCCATAAATTTTTTAGATTTAAAAATTAGCAGACTTCAAAACAAACATGACTTCTCCATATTTCATAAACCCTACCCATACTGACACGACCATACACAATTCGTCATCCCATCCAACACAACATAAACTGGCAGCTTATCATAGTATGTTACATAGATTAACAGAAATTCCGATGTCAAAATACAACTTTGAGACAGAATTAAATATAATTAAGCAGATAGCAGTAAACAACGGATACAACGAACAAACAATTAATAAAATGTTAAATCAAAAACTACACAAGAAAGCCCTGAAATTAGTTTTTCGACCACACAGAGAAAAAAACCCAGTACCTTCTGCTCGATTACATATACAGGCAAAATAACAACAAAAATTGCCAAAACACATAAAAAAGAAAGCAATAACACCAGCTTTTCCAAACAAATAACAACTTAGGCAAATATATTAAAAATAACAAGAACCAAAATAAAAAACACTTAAATAGTGGTATGTACAAACTTCAATGTGGCGACTGCCCAATAACTTACATCGGTCAAACTGGTAGAAACTTGGATAAAACGAATAGCAGAACATAAAAGGGCTTTCAAGAATAGAAAAAACAGATTCGACATACGCACTTCACCTTCTAGATCATAATCATTCTTTTAATGACAAATTTTAAAATTCTTCACATTCAAAATAAAGGCCGTAAGCTATCTTTGTTAGAATCTATGGAAATCAACAAATTAAAAAACACAGATATAATTTTGAATAACCAACTTGAAACAAACAGTTCTCCCCTCCTCAACCTATTTCATTAGAGACTATAAATGTGTAAACCCAAGCCAAAATAGATCACTTGAGAAAGGCAATCAGCCGAAACAGTTGTAGTGATACAGCTGAAATATTTAAAATAATTTTGTGGAAGTTTGAAAACAAAGTTTTCAGTGTTTTATTGTTACAATAACTTGCGTATTGTAACTAGGTATGTTTCCTAAGATAAAATAAAATAAATACATTATATATTTTATTATAAAAATTTTTATTTTATAATAATAAATATAAAATAAAATTTGTATTGGCATCAATGGACAAACATACGAGCTGGAGACAACACGACAAAAGCAGTGAAAATACGACGTGGAGTGAGGCAAGGATGTATTCTATCGCCCCTACTTTTTAATATCTACTCCGAATGTATTTTCAAAGAAGCCTAAGTTGAAGATACAGGCATTAAAATCAGCGGAATTAATGTCAACAATTTCGGAAATGCAGACGACACGGTACTTATTGCCTCCAATGAAGAAGACCTGCAAACGACTTATAAACAAGGTAACCGAAGCATGTGATGAATATGAGCTAAATCTTAATACTTCTAAGACGAAACTTATGGTTGTCCGCAAAACGGAGTTACAACCAACGAACATCAGAGCGTATGGAATAGAGTTAGAAAGAGTCCACAATATTATCTGCTTGGGTGTAAACGTTAACGATAACTGGGATATAAATAAAGAAACAAGAATATGCATTGAAAAAGCCAGAGCCGCCTTCTATAAATTAAAGACAATTCTAATTATTAGAGATATTACGTTAAACTCTTAAAATCAGATTAATACGTTGCTACATATTCTCCACATTGCTGTATGGTATGGAGAGCTGGACCCTTACAGAGACATTAATGAAAAAATTAAAGGCCTTTGAGATGTGGATTTATTGACGAGTATTGCGGATAAGTTGGGTTGACCGAATAAGAAATGAAATAGTTTTACAAGGAATGAAAAAGAGCACAGAAATAACAAAAACTATCAAAATTCGAAGGTTACAATATTTCGGTCTTGTGGTGAGACATCTAGAGAGGTATAACCTTCTACACCTCATAATACAGGGTAAGATCACCGGAAGTAGAGGCCCAGGCCGACGAAGAATATCCTGGCTCCGAAATCTCCGAGAATGGTATCAAGAGACGACCGCTAATATTCCATTAAAAGAGAAAGTTATAATAGGGGGTGATTTTAATGCACATGTGAACCAATCCAATACAGGATGTCAAGCAATATATGGAGGGCTAGGCTTTGGAACAAGAAATGTAGCTGAAGTTGATATGCTTGAATTAGCAATAACATTAGATTTGGCGATTATTAACACATTCTATCATAAGAGAAAAACCTATCTTATTACGTACAAAAGTGGCAAAATCACTCCCAAACAGATAATTCCAAAACAAAAAATATAGACTGCCAGTATTTTTTAAGCCTACTAGGTTTTTAATGAAGTTTTAAGATTGAATTTTGGATATGTTTTTATTAATAACGCATTAACCAAGGACCAAATACAGAATTTTAATTTTTATGATTTAATCATTAGTCAGAATTTAGTCAAAAACGATTGATATTCAAAGAGGACAGGCGTTAATTTTGAGAAACCGTTTATAATTATAGCATATTAATAATTTTGTTTGTGTATATTAAAAAATAAAAAAAAAATAATGATCAGGCACTGAATTAGAAATTTTTTAATGGAATAACCATTATTAATTCGGTATTGATCGGGTAATTTATGTACTATACTTTACGATTTATTGACGACATCGCAATGCTTGGAGGGATTATTAAACCCTTTAAAGAATAAGCTTTACAGTGGCTTCGAATCAATATTTATGGCCAATTAAGATCAAATTCTTAGAAAATTCCTTGAAATGTTCATTAAAGCAATACCGAGTAAAATAAATCCCTTGTTTCCAGAATTCTTAAAAGTGTGCATTATGAAAGACATAAACTAAGTTTTATGGATATTTATATTTCGGGAAAGTTGGAAGTAACGCCCTTTGTACGGACGTTATATTGAAGTTCGCAAAAATTCTTTCATTATTCGAAGGTTTTAAGATACTTTGTTTAATTTTGCGTACATATTTCAATTTTAAAAAGAGAATTTAAATAGAATCTTAATATCATTGTAATATTAATTTTCTTATGTATATTTACATCCATATTAAAAATAGCATTGCGGAAAATAAGATAGAAATCCATATAATTTCCTGCATATTCCTTTATTTACTTCTGTATTCGTATAAAGATCATAATGGAAAAATATTCATAACAATATCTTAACTAATAGTTACTTTATTATGTAACATTTTTTGGAAAATTTTTTCATTACGTACCTAACATTTTTAAAATATTTTCTTTTTCATGTGCCCTCTGTAGTGGTATGGCAAAACTTCATATGTCCGATTTTTTGTCAAAATCAAATTGGCTAAATATGTCTAGGACTAGTCCTACCTAATCCCATACCTTAAAGAGAGAATCTCTGATTATGGCTAGACATATGCTGATATGTCACATATCATGCTTTGCTACTACAGTTATTCGTAAAACAACCATTGGGAAAACAACTCTGCAGCGATATGGTAATAGTTGATATGTCAATCTAGCCATATTTTTCAGTAGAGAATTTTGAAAGTTTGAAGGGCCCCTAAATTCTTTAAATTTTTAAAATCAATTGCCAGTGTTTTTTTCAACTTACCACATTATTAGCTTATTGTTTAGTGAATACCCTTTTTCATGGTTTTCTTCAGAATAGTAGACACATTCTGTTTTGCCAACACAAAAACGAAAAGTAAATGGACATATCAATCAATATATAAAAATAAGAAATTAGTTTAGTTTACAATAAAACCTAAAAATACAATTTTTTTATTAATAAATACTTATTACAATTTTTATGATGATGATGATGAATTTTTTTTATTCACTGTTTTGAATTTTTGGCACAGACTGACTTGTGTCAAGAGTAGAGCCCATGTCACTCGACAGGGATTAAACTAAATAATGACAATACGAGTAGATCGTATTTCTTGACGATCCACAATGGCAATGGTCACGATATGCCAGCTCTAATATTGCAGTCAAATACCTTCATCTTTTTAATACACTTAACACATATACATAAGTCCACCACTGCTCTAACTTATTAGATGTTAGGTCTTTTAGAGGAGCAAACATAGATAGTGATAATTATCTAGTTAAAACACGATTTATAGAGAGAATATCCAATTTAAACAAGGAGATGGGGAGAAGGAGGAAAAAAATAGACATTAATGAACTAAAAGATCCTGACATTGCAAACGTATTCAGACAGCAAATAGAAGATCAAATAAGGATAAAAAACGCAGAAGAAGAAGAATATATTAACCAAAATATTGAGCAAAACCAAGTCAGGAAAAGAAAGTTATTGGTTTGATTATGAGTGCGAAATGGTCACAAATAGAAAGAACGCAGCATATTAAAAGCTATTGACGTAGGTTGTACACGAAGAAAAAAAGAAAAGTGTAGACGAGTTTTAGAAGAGAGGAAAAATGCATCCATCGACATAAGAAGAGGGAATACGAACAAAACACTCTCAGTAACATAAAAAGTTTATTCGATAAAAATGAAACTAGGAAATACTAAAAATCCTTAAATACTAGCCTCGAGAATTTAAATCGCAATTAAAAATTTGTAAGGACACTAGCGGTGAAATTCTACATGATAAAAAATCGGTTCTTAACAGATGGGGCACAATATTTCAGCAAACATCTAAATATAAACGATATTAAAGGAGAGTACAACATAGAAAATCAATAAAATGTACAACGTCAACTACACAGTGAAGACCCAAAATGAGAAGAAGTGTCAAATGCGATCCCAAAACTCAAAGACAATAAAGCCCTATGAATCGATGAAATCTGTTCGGAAATGTATAAAAAAGGTAGTAATAAACTTTTTGCTGCAATTCATAAACTAATAGTACTTATATGCCAGAATGAATGGGTACCAGAAGAATGGCTGAAGGGAATAATATGTCCGTCAAAGTATATTTCAGCTATTCAACAGTTCTGACTAACTGGTACCTGGAATAGTTGCTAGGCACCATAAATTGGAATATTAGTGGTTTTCTTCGCTTTCTTACTAGACCGGTTAGCGTCCATATTCAAGATAAGTGTCTAGTGACAAGAAACTTCTGTCGATTGTTAAATTATTTTATTATATTATTACCACCATGTTGGTGACATATTCGGTCCAGAAATATGTACACGGACATTTTTAATGTTTCTAGTTTTTTCACATTGCCCATCACAGAGATAGTCATTTGGTTTCTTCGGGATTATAATAAATGTCTACTACAGGCAGTCCTCCCGGATATTTCCGCTATTATACATGTTATTAAAAAGTGCAACTGGATTATCAAGAAAGTGTTTGTCTGATTTACATATTATCTTCAGTATTTCGCAGTGTACATTTTCAGAAATTGCCGCCGTGTTGGTGTTTACTGCTATATTTTATTTTCTATCTTTGATTTAAGGATAGGAGATTTTGTTTTTCCTTATCCACATAGCTGATCATCAATCCTTTTCGATGCAAATAATTTTTCTATGTCGGGTTTCCATGTTTCTAAGATCTTTGATGGCTCCGATATAAGCTTTTTCATCGCCTATTTAATGCTGTTGGGAACTGTTGCTGGTCATTGATACTTGGACTTTCGTACTGTTCTATTTCCCTGCATTCATTGGTGACGAAATCGTCAGATCTAGACTCGTCCTAGGTACTATATGCTATGTACGCATGCTATATAACAGCTATGATTATAACATTTTTTTAAAAGAGACTGAATCAACTTATTACATGAAAAATTAGATAAAATCACTCCCAAACTGATTATTTTATAACGAGAAAAGAATATATACGTGAATATAGGGCTTTCAAGGTAATATTTAATGAGACTGTGAGTTAATAGCATAAGCTGCTTGTGCTAAAAATCGAAGTAAAAAGGAAAACAAAACCAAAATATCAAAGAAGACCACAAAAAATTAAATAGTAGATGTTAAGAGATAAGAAAGTAGGTTCATTTAAAAATAGTAAAAAGTGTGATATAAAAAGAAGTCCTTATACAATTTGGAGGAATAAGGCCAGCACTATTAGAGATACTCCTATTGAATTATTGGGAGAAATCTGATAAATATAATCAGAAATGCAGATGATATAGGTACTTTGATTATTCACTTCAATGAAATATAAAGCCTCTTTAATTACCATAGACACTTTGGAATACTATACAGGAGTAAACACTGAGTGTTCTAAAATAAAACATATGGTATTCAATCTCGCCCCATATCAAGATACACGGTTACAGGTAAATAGACAACCAATACAACTGAACAACTGGGTCCAGATAATAAGATAAAATATAGAAATCTGATTACTATTATAGCATTTTAAAAATGGTTTAACTTCTCTGTAACGATAACTTGACTCTTCCTTGAATTTTTCCCTGTGTTCTGAGTCTCAAAATTTCATATTTTGGTCCTCTCATCACGTGGCCTAGTTATTCCAGTTTTATGGTTTGTATAGTGCTGTTTCTTTACCAACCCTCTCCAGTACTTCTTCATTGTAATTCTATCAGTCCATGATATTTTTATTACTTTGCGGTAAAACCAGAGTTCGAAAGCCTTGATTCATGTTTAAATTGCATTTTTTTTAATGTTTTAAGTCTAAGCTCCATATAATAATATTGAAAAATACATCAATTTTGATAGCCTCAAATCTAGAAAAATAGCATATTTTGAACAGTCGATGGATAAAGGGAATTGGTAATAAGCGAGCCTCTTGTTAAGTAAAAAATATCAGACAATGTATCACGATCAGGAGAACACAACCATTGAATAGTCCAAGTCCAAGAGGATTTTGCAATGTTCATTGCCAACGTCAAAGAGACTTTATAAGGTAAGCAAAGAAGAATTAATGTGTTAAATACCATTTTTAATAGATTTTCCCAAAATGACTCGTTAAAGTATGAGCCTGACCAAACTTTACATTGAAAATTTTAAATGATAAGTGTCAAGTAAGTCAGCATGGCGACTAGACTACTAGCAAGTCGTACAAATATATGATTTCATGGCCTAACTTAATTACGATCTTTTTAAAGGCTGTATATTATACTGTAGTTCTTAACCATTTAAATTGCTGTTTGTTAAATTTTTTGCGATTAGTCTTGTGAAGGTTAAAGCAGTTTTAATAAAGGACCAGCCTGTGCGATAATCAGAGAAAATAAATTTTGGGCCGTGAATCGTAAATAATATAATCAAAAAAGCAAAACAGTTAGTCAATCTTTGTAGAAGTCGCGATTAAGTGATTGTGTATTTTAGAGGCTTTTCCCATGACTTTGTTTAATTTAATAGTAAGATATTTGTCGAACAATTCGAGTTAATTCAAAAACAGCTATTACCTAAGCTTTGTAGTCTCAACGTCGAGCATTTGAAGTTTAATGACTCGAGACAATGACATAGTCTTCGTTTATTAAGAACCGTTACACCGCTTGTTCGAAGGGGGTTACTAAATTGCTGCGAGTGTCTTAATCCGCCAGTAAATTGAGTCTCGGTTTAGTTCCGGCCAGTGTTTCAAACAGTGCATGTGCCATCGCCGGCCAGTGGTGCGCATAGTAAAAACGATAAAAGGCACCTCTTGCTCTTTTTATCTTGTAAGTTGCATTTACGGTTATAGCTGACGATTACTGCTTTCTATTTTCTGCTCTTAACCATCCTTATGCTCGGCGTTTGCATTAAGAAAATGTACAAAATAAAACCGTATGCAGTTGTGCATTGTTATATATTGTTATAATACCTAAAGTTATATTAGATTTCTACTTCTACGTATCAATTTAGCTTTTACTTAATGGGGAAAATAGTTTAATGGATTTTATTTATGACCTTTTACAACTAAAATGCTACATTAGCCATACAATATTTGCAATCAAAGATGAAATATGGACCATAAAGATCAAAGAACATATATTATGAAGAAATCAAAATAGAACAAAATAAAAGCCTTAAAATCCTAAAACGAAAGTTGAAGACAGGAACCAGGAACATTTATAAGCTAAAAAATAGACAAAGACATGCTGTATATCAACAACAAGAAATTATGAAAATTATCGAAGAGTACTATAGAACATTATATTGTCGAGATATTCACATTCCAGAGGTGGAAAATTCCAGCCATACAAAATCAAGGATCAAAGAACTTCCAGATATAACCGAAAAGGAAATCGAATTAGCGTTGAAAGGTATGAAGAACAGCAAATCACCTGGAGAAGATGGCATTGTAAGTGAAATGCTAAAATTAGGAGAAGAATGCGTCATAAAAGCTTTAAAACCCTTTATAATGCATGCTCTTTGAAGGAGTTACATCAGAAAAATGGAATAGTGCCATTATGATAATATTGCACAAAAAAGGAGATGTAACAGAAATTTGAAACTACATACCTATCAGCTTGATATCTCGATTTATGTAAGCTCTTTATGAGAATAATTACTAACAGCCTGGAACCTAAGCTGGTTTTTCACCAACCATTAGAGCAGGCCGGATTTAGGAGTGGCTTTGGAACAAATGAGCACCTACAAGTAATAAAGTTACAGAATACAACAAGCCATTTATATTAATATTTGTAGACTTTGAGAAAGCGTTTGACTCGGTCTAGCATAGCTCCATGTTAAGAGCTCTTACAGAGTGCAGTATTAATCATAGGTACACAACTCTTCTTCGGAATATATATAATAACGTAACAACTGCAGTTAGAATGTATTATGGTAACACAAATACATATCCCTTCGAGAGGGTTATTGGGCAAGGAGATATCATCTCTCCTAAGCTATTCACCGCTTTGTTACAGATTGCTATGAGAAACAATAATTGGGAGAATATTGGAGTCAACATAAATGGAGAGTTTCTTAATAACTTGAGATTTGCAGACGACATAGTCCTTATTGCAGACCGGGTAGATTATGCCTGCCAGCTTCTTCAAGACCTTCAGAGCTCGTGTACATGAGTTCGACTTAAAATTAGTTTTTCAAAAACACAATATATGACCAACCTTGTAACTCAACTAACGGCACGCAAATTGAACAGGTGTATAGCTCTAAATATCTGGGCCACGAGATTAAATTAGGAAGAGATAATCAAACAACGGAGCTAAACAGGAGAATATAACTGTCATAGATCAGTTTCCCATGTGCTTGAAAAAGAAGGTCTTTAATCAATGTGTACTCCTAGTTCTAACGTATGAAGCAGAAACCTTGACCCTTACCATAAAAGTAATCAATAAAATACAAGTGGCACAGAGAGCAATGGAGAGGTCAATGCTGAATATATCCCTCAGAGACAGAGTATCAAATACAATTGTTAGGAGAAAAACTGGTGTTACTGACGCAGTTTAATGGATTACAACATTGAAATGGAACTGGGCGGGGCATGTTGCCAGATTAAAAGATGGAAGGTGAACGAAGAAAATTCTGGAATGGAGTATCGTAATCGAGGACGTCCTTCAACAAGGTGGTCAGATGACATCAAGCGAATTCAGCAGAATTGGATTCAGGGTGCTCAAGATAGAATGCATTGGAATTATTTACGGGAGGCCTATGTCCAGCAGTGGACTCAAAACGGTTGATGATGATTATGATGATGATAATTTGTATTAGTTATTAAATAAATAAAAATTCATTAGTTAGACTAAGTAGTAAAGACTAAGTTACAAAAATTGAAGGTATTCTCGAAATTTAAAGAAAAGTAAATAATATTGCAGAAATTAATGAGTTCAGGTATAAGGAATGCTTTATAAAAATTAGTATTACAAATGAGTATCATATTATCCCCTGTATAATCTTATGAACATACTAGCTCTTAACACACCGATTTTTCTAGGTTTTGTAAAGTCTTGTAAATGGCAACTTTAGATTAGATCTAGCTTTAAGTTACCTTTGTTTTTTTACCAGGTAATAATACCCCTTATCCCGCGGTTAGTCATCTTAAACGACTCCTGAATGTGAAAAGTTTTTTCCCTTTCTGTCCTTGATCATTCGATTAAGTGTTCGTAACAGTCTGGATGTATGCTAGTTTTAGTTAAGCGTTAATTTTAAAAAATGTTGCTATTTAAATTGACACAACTCCTAAAGGCCAAAAAAAGTATCATAAATGAAATATGAGATATGAAAAAATATGAGAAAATCGTAACTTTCTGTTGAAATTCACCCTGTAAAAATAAATATTCGTTAATAATTTCTGTTAAACTTAATTTGGAAACTACAACATATTGTTTACCTTCTTAGGTAAAATAAATAATTATTTATGTATTTTTCTTTATATACTGTGTGTATATTTCATAGCGATATCGAAAAAAAAAATGGTCATAACTCGTTAAATACCCAGTATAGTCGTGTGAAACTTTAAATTGTAAGGACAAATCTTGTGAGGGAAATCTGCATATAAGAAAATATACATGGTGTAATATTTATAAAATCGTATGTTTACTATATCACGTAGTTAGTCAACCAGTAGGATTCGGCATATTTTCCAAGCCTAGAAAATATCATTGCCTACATGTGTTTTAAACAACTTTTTGGATAGTCTGTACAGTTATATTCAAAGAAAAAGGGTACAAGTATTAGAAAGGGAAGTTAACGTCATCCTATTTGTGTAAAACCGGCTGGGATTTTTGGAGGTTATCAAATGTCATAAGTGATCAAAAATGCAACTCATAGACGTCAAAGAGGTTTAATTTGGTAGAAGGTACGTACAATAAAAAATTAATATGCCTCGTCATTTAAGTGAAATTAAGAAGGCTCAAATAATTACGAAATAAAAGAAGGATGGTCAATTCGCGCGCTAGCAAATTTCTATAATAGAAATTTGAAAACAATCTTCAGAATTAAGCAACAATGGGTCCAACAACAATCATTAAAAAGAAAAGTTGGTTCAGGGCGTTCCAAAATATGCACTCCTCAACAAGATGCTGCTTTAGTTCAATTCTTAAGAGATAATCCATTTTCGACGTCGAAGGATTCAAGGATTCATACGGGATTTCGTGGTGCCCAACCTACTGTAAGCAGAAGGATCATTGAATCTGAATTATAAAACCGACCAGCTGCTAAAAAACCATTAGTAACTGTTGAACATTGGCAAGCAAGAGTAATATTTGTACTAAACTATATTTACCGCAACCCACAATTTTGGAACAACGTCATTTTTACTGATGAAAAGACTTTTAAATCGACCTATAAAGGTCAAATCCGTGTTTATCGTCCAGCCAATATTAGGTTTGAAGAACGATATATTCACTTTCATAATAAATCTGGACGTTTTTCTGTAAATGTATGGGGTTGGATTAGTATACATAAACCTGGTGTTTGTTGGGGATTAGAAGGAAGATTTACTGCCGACAATTACATTAACGTTTTGGAACACGTAATGCTCCCTTCTATTGAGCAATTGTATCCTAATAATACTTTTATATATCAACAAGATAATTGTTCAGTCCACACTGCCCATGATGTAAGGAATTGGTTTCAAACGCAAAACCTGGAAGTATTGCCATGGCCTGCACACAGTCCAGATATAAATCCAATTGAAAACATTTGGGGCATAATTATTAAAAAAATATATAAAAGAAATTTTATGCCACAAAATTCAGATCAATTGTGGGATACAATCTTAGAGGGCTGGAAAGATCTTGATCCAAATATGATATCTAATATAATTTAAAGTATGCCAAATAGACTAAACAAAGTTATAGAAGTAGACGGTTCTATCACCAAATACTAAATTCTATTTGTAACAGTCATTAAAATTATTCTTTATATAATTGTTGAAAAAATGGTTTCGTCTAATTAATGCTCAACGCCAATGATTTATATTTTTAATAACCTGTGACATTTGATAACCTCCAAAAATCCCAGCCGGTTTTACACAAATACGATGACGTTAACTTCTCTTTCTAATACTTGTACCCTTTTTTTTGAATATAACTGTACAATAATGACAATTATCGACCAATGTCGCATTAAATACTCACCCTGTATATACTAGAACAACGTAGAACATAGAAAAACCCGCTAGCGAAATATTGATGGAAGGCCGTCAAGAAAAATAGGAAAAACAATCGATACATATTTATATATACTGAATAGTAGGATATTCCTTGTTCACCTCAAATATTGAGATATAAATGATTGCAGCCTATACTTGATTATGGAAAGCATTTTCAATGTTTAAGAAACTGTTCAACCAGAAAATAAATAATTTAAAATTC
The DNA here is from genome assembly GCA_918026665.1 of Diabrotica balteata. Lineage (NCBI taxonomy): Eukaryota > Metazoa > Arthropoda > Insecta > Coleoptera > Chrysomelidae > Diabrotica > Diabrotica balteata. Next base: position 78,627,919 of record OU898285.1, read on the forward strand.
TAAAACTGAGCTATACCGATTGTAGCAGAAATTATATGCTCTTTTCAACATAATCTCAAATTTAAAAGCAAATATTTCTTTTAAATTGCCATGTTAACTTAATCGTATAGTAATTATTGTTAATTGCATATCAATAAAATTGTTCTGAAAATATTTTCGTGCATACAGTATCATTGAACTCTTTTTAGTGTTTTATTTGTAATATTACTAATATTATTTTCATACAAAATAAATTAAAATTTAAAAACTTTTAATAAAATTTTTATACAAATTACAACAAAATAATTTAAAGATTTAGTCAAGTACTCAAAATATTTTATTTTGTTTGTAAAAAATATATAAACGAAGAAAGAACATTTCAGTCCCACGTTCATATATACTATTCTTTTCGACTTCGCCGTATCTAAAATGTTTTATCGCAACACGAACTATAATTCTTTTTCGTCGCAGATTGAATGTGATTTAAACCTAACTACGCCAATGTGCGAAACAGTATTGTACACACGTCCACCGGCTCAATTTAAGTGGGCACTGGTCCATAAATGTCAGATATGGACACCGAATTGAGCAGGTCTAAGTCCAATTTAAAAAGAACTTTGTTATAAGTTCCTCATTCACGAAGGGAAAGTAACTCAACATTGACCAGAACAGCAGGCTGATTCTGTCAGCTGTCATATTTGATCAGCAGTTTGGAAATGATGAGATATACGAAAATGGCGCTTTCCTAACGGACCAAACAGAAAATAATCTGATTGATTTAACAATGGAACGTTCTTCTGGTTGGGGTTCACGATCCAGCGCGCACTCTGCAATAATTGAAATTCACTGAAAAGTTGTTAAAAGTGAATGATTTCTGCACTTTCAAATATAGCACGGGAAAATTTGAAGCGAAATTTGATTTTTAGTTTCTATACTTAAATGTCTTTCTTTTACACATACGGATTTTATAATTTCTTATTATATGTAAACATGAACAATCTCATATGGTGAAAATACAAGGTGTGATTAGAAGATAATATTCAAATAATTTTAAATTATGTTGTACTATATCCAAGTATTTCTTTCTCGGCTGGTCTCAATATCTTTCTGTCATCGATAATCACTTCGTCTAACCACTTCTCTCTTATTTTTCCCGTTCTTTTTAGGTGCCTTCTCCATTACTGAAGGTTGGCTACAACTACAGCAAATTGCTCTCTTTCTTGAGCTGTTGCTTAGTATCGAATGTATGTCTGTCCAGTCTCTTACATTTTTCAACCAGGAGCATTTTCTTCTTCCTGGACCTCTTCTTTCTTCCACTTTTCCTTCCATTATAAGTCGTAGAAAGTTGTATTTTCCTCCTCTGTAAATATGTATTAGATAACTCGTTTTTCTGTTTTTTAAAATAATTAGGAGTTCGTTCTCAGTACCCATTCTTCTTAGCATCTCGTTGTTGGTTACGTGCTCTGTCCAAGAAATCTTAAAAAACCCACATCCCAAAGGATTCTATACGCCTCATACTTGTAATTCCGAGAGTCCATGTTTCTACTCCGTACAGCAATATGAAATAAATAAACGTTTTTACAAATTGGTATCGGATATCCAACGATAACGTAGAGTTTATTAGGAATTTTTTCATTCGTTGAAATGCGGACCTAGCATATTCTATTCGGGCACGTATTTCGATCTCGTGGTCAAGATCGTTTGTTATCCACCAACCAAAATACTGGAATCTTTGTACTGGTTCTATATGTTTGTTATAGATACGAATATTAATGTCGATATTTGGTGCACGTGTAACAGCCATTACTTTGTTTTATTTGTGTTTATATCTAGTCCCAAGCTATCTCCCCCTCTGGTTAAGCACTGTTCGCAATAATGACGGTGTCGTCTGCGTATCTTAAGTTGCTTATGTATTCTCCATTGAGTTTTATTCCTTGTTCAATATTTTCGAGAGCATTTTGAAAGATCTTTTCGGAGTATATATTAAATAACAGTGGAGACAGTACACAGCCCTGACGAACTCCTCCTTTTTTTGGCAATTCTGCTGTCAGTCCGTTTTGATCGACGCCATTTGATCCCAATGATTCTAATAAGTGCTACAGTATTATGGTTTATGCCATGTTGTGTTAGGGTTTCTGTGTGTTTTACTCAATCAAACGCATTTTCGTAGTTGATAAAACAGAGAAACACGTCTTTTTGCTGATCTCAGCATTTTTGGAGTAATATCTGGAGACCAAATAATGCCTCCCTTGTACCAAGCCTCATACGAAATCCAAATTGATTGTCGCTTAGGTTTCTTTCGAATTCTCTGTATATTCGTTGATTTAAAATTTTGAGTAAAATTTTTCTATTACTATTTTTTTTTATAAGATGAGTTACCCAGCGTAGTTTTTGTGTTTTTGCATATTTTGATAAAGTGGTTTTTAAGTTTAGAGAAAAAAAATTCAAAAACGATTTGTTCAAAAATGAGCCGAGCGTAATGAGATAACGATAAAAAGTTTACAAGCGAAGCGATTTTACTATTTAAAAAACCAAACTATTTTATTCAAATTGACGAAAGTCACAATATCTCCGGTAAAACACATTTAATTAATTTGTGAATTGTTTATTTAACCGAGTAATTTGTGTAAACAATTTTAAGTAAATAGTTATTTTGCAAAATTTCACTCTTTGCTTATTATTAGTAGTAGAAGCTTATGAAATAATAATAAAAGCTATTTCATCTGGATAACCCTGACATAAGACATTGTATAAAAACTGCAATTTTTTTGTTATTAATATAATTTATTTGAAGACATATGTACGTTACTAAGTTAGTATTGCAAAAATCGTAAAGTAAAAAAAAATTAGCGTCCTAAATCTAGGACGTCGGGATTATGGACATAGACAACAATATCACATTGTTGACACCTTATATGAATATATTGATGAATGGGATTCGCACCAACTGCGTTCGACCATAGCGATAAAACACTATTATCGTGCCAGTTGACAATTGTCAATTTCTCAGTTGCGTCAAACTTAACATCGTATGAACCTCTTTTATCTTTTTTAACTCCTTTGCTGATTTTAGCGTATTTTTTGATATTCTGTTATTTCTTATGGTTCCCGTTCCTTTAATATTTTTGTCCGTCAGCATTTCAAATAAAGGCATTGTACTAAAAAAATTGTCAAAAAATAAATTTAATTTTTTTAGCACCCACTTTGATCTGAGAATATTAACCTAACTGAGTACCACACCTACACCAAAATCCTTATATTTAGGAGATACACGTGTTGATGCTCGCTGTGATGGTTCAAACCACGTCACGTATCCATTTTTATTAAATCTATCCCAATATTTATATCCCAATCTTATCAGTTTGCCCTTTATAAACTGCTTACAGCCGTGACACCTGAAATAAGGAACCATGGCCTTATCAACGCTGTGGTTCTCTTGCATGTTTTAAAACATTTTAATTTAGTAACCTAAAGAGCGGTCAAATTTACTGAATTTGTCAGAATAGTTTCTTTAATTATGTCATCCAAACAATGTTAAACAGTATGGGGCCTAGGAGTCCTCTTTGACGTAGAGCCTCATTTAATATGAACTCTTCGGATTCCATGTTATCGGTTCTGATTCTGTTTCTTGTATGTCTATATATAATGGCTTGCCTGAGTTTGGTTTTCCCATCTTTGTTTAAAACATATGCCAATTACCTTTCTTGAAGTACTATTAAATCTTGAAGTCTATAAAAGCTTGGTATAACCCAGTGCTTGAGTTTGGTGCGTTTTGTATTAGTTTCTCGATATAAAAATTGTGATCTTGGATGCTTCTGCCTTTTCTAAATCCACCTTGTGATTATTTTTTATAATCAACTTCTTTCAAAAGACGTTTTTCTAGTATTCTCTTATATACTTTGGATGGAATGCTTAGTAGTGTTATTCCTCTGTAGTTACTTCATTCGCGTCTACCTCCCTTTTTCAAAATGGGTAGAGTAACTCCCACTTCCCAGTCTTTTGATATTTGACTCTTACTACATGCCTTATTACATACTTTTGTTAGCAGTTCAATTCCCTTGTCGCCTATCTTTTTAAGCATTTCTGCAGTGATTTTATCAAATCCAGCCGCCTTACCTTTCTTAAGCATTTGTATGATTTCTTTTATTTCTGCTATAGTTATTTCGTCTTGAATTTGGTTTTCTTGCTCTACCTCTTCTGGTTCTTCTGTGATAATGTCACATGACAATGATACATCGTTTTGGATATTCAAATGATCCTCGAAATATTCCTTCCATGTACCTAAGATGTGGTAATTGTCATAAAGTAAGTGTCCTTCTTTGTCCCTTATTTGCTTTGGTGTCTATGGAGCCTTTTCGGTTCTTAAATTCTTTAGGGTTTTAAAGAATAACTTTTTGTTAGAGTGGTAGTCTTTTTCCATCTTGTTTCCGAATTCTTCCCAACTTTTCCGTTTCGCTGCTAGTACCATATCTTTGACTTTGGTTCTTTGCAGTTTGTATATTTGGTAGTTGTCTGCGGTTCCGTTCCTTAAATAATTTTTTAAGCTATCTTTTTGGACTTCACTTCTACCTTTATTTCATTCTTCCACCAGTTTGTACACTTTTTGCTTCTGTTATCTCTTGTTATTCCGCATACTTGTTTACCGCCGTTTAGGAGTGCTTCTTTTAGTATTTGCCAATTTTGGTCTAAGTCACAGTCATGTTCAGCGTGCTCTGTTAGGTAGTTCAACTTAGGTAGTCATTTATTCCATACATAACGATGATATTGACTAGTTTGTGTTCCGCAGTTACCAGTCTTATCTTTAGAATTCTTTCGGAAATGCATTCCCAATCTTGAATATTCTTTATGCCCACTTACCACTTCTTTTGCCCTTTCGCCAAGTGACACTCCATTGGTGAGGAGGGTTTTTTAAAATTCGATTTAAAATGCCAACATTTCGATTAAAAAAATTAACTTCCTTTATGTTAATGCGGTATTTTAAATGTTTATAAGCTTAAAATTACAGTACTTTTACTTTACAGAAGAGTTAGAAACTAATGCAGCATTAGATAGCTGGAAGTGTCTACTCTTCCAGTACGAAAACACGTTTTGTTGCTGTAGTAGTATTTTTTCTGTAGAGATTAGAAAAGAACGTGTTTTTTTCTCGGGCCGATAACAATGCGTGATGAAAACCATGAGCAACGGATTAATGTAAAATTTCTCGTTAAATTAAAAAAACTCCGACTGAGTGCTATAATTTGTTAAAAGAGGCCTATGGCTAGAACTCTATCTCGTTCGCGTATTTTTAAATGGTATAAACGGTTTTCTGAAGGCCGAGAGAGCGCCGAAGATGACCAACGTCCAGGTCAACCAGTCTCTGTTTTAACTTCGCAAACAATGACCAAAATAAATGAAATTGTAGCGGAGATCGTTGTATAAACATTCGGATGATTACTGAGACTGTAAACTCCGATAAAGAAACTGTCAGAAAAATTTTACATGATGAATTGAACATGAAGAAAATCTGTGCGAAGTTGATCCCAAAAAATTTGACCCCTGATTAAAAGCTCATCCGTCAACAGATCTGCTCAGATTTTCTTGAGAGGTTACATGAAGAGCCTGAATTAATGTAAAACATCATCACTTGCGATGAAACCTGGATATTCAAATACGATGTTAAAACTAAGCGACAATCCATGCACTGGAAAACTTCTGCATTGCCAAGAATGAAAAAGTAAGGATGTCGAAATCAAAATGTAAAGCCATGCTAATCGTTTTTTTTTTCGACATTAACGGCATCATGATGACTGAATGGGTTCCAGAGGGCAAACTGTAAACCAAACTTACTATTTAAAAGTTTTGGCAACGCTGCGAGAGCTAGTTCGTAAGGAACGGCCGGAATTGTGGAAAAACAAGCCGTGTACTTGCACCAGGACAACGCACCTGCCCATAACGCGCTGTCTGTGAAGCGTTATTTAGCCGCTAGAGGCATTTTAGTGTTCGAACACTCACCGTACTCGCTTGATTTAGTACCCTGTGACTTTTTCCTGTTTCCGAAGATCAAGTCTGCCTTAAAAGTCTGCCGGTTTGAGTCGATGGAAGAGGTGAAGCGAAAAACGGCGGAGCTTCTAAAAGCTCTAACAAAAGAAGACTTCCAGCATTGCTTTGACCAATGGAAAAAACGAATGGGACAGTGTGTGATGAGCGAAGGGAAATATATTGAAGGAGAGCATTCGATTCTAGAATAATTTTTAAAGTAAAACTCTTTTTCATAAGCAGTCTCGGTATTTAATAGCCAGACCTCGTATGTCACAATATTTACCATAATTTTTTTAACCGTTTACAATAATTATTTTGGTGAAATAAGCATTTCTCTTTAATTCGGTGCTTTCAGAATTCATGTTGACCCAATAGTTTACGCATGGTAACGTTGCAAATCAAAGCTTTTTGGAATAAAAAATTTCAATTTTGCAATAATTTTTAAGTGGAATTTCTTAAAATATTTATAGCTAAATACATGTTATATTGTTTCTATTATCACGCGAAATTTAAGTTTTTTCTGCATTTTTAGAATAATTTGCAAAAAATCGACTTTTTAAGCTGTTTTGTAATAATTTAGCAGTACATTAACAAACATAATTTTACAAACTCATTTTCTGAGATTTTTCTGTAAAATTGTTCACTTTTCCATATAATTTACTGGTCTTCATCTTTAGTATTTAAAATCAAATAGAGATCTATTTTGTCTATTTTATTTACATATTTTTACCATCTTGATCAAAATCAGATACATGTATCAAAGAGTGTCAAGTTTAGTTCAAACCAAAAGTATCTTTGTTGGTTACGTCTTCAAAAATACATAATTATACTATACATATACTTTGGGGTGCTAATACTACTATCTTACGAATTACTCTGATTTAAAAAAATTGCATCACATTAAACACAGAACTTAAGTCGTTCAGTTCCTGTTTTGGAAGTCTGTATTTTGTATTCTAATTTATTATTGTAACTATTACGACCTTTAAATGTTGTTCAGCTAAATAAATAATAATATTTTTACTTAAATTGCATTTAATAAAGTTATAAACAAACATTTATTATTAAACATTTATTATTATATACTTGATTAATTTCTCTGTCAGACTCTCTTTCTGGAAGAGTTAGTCCTTGTACTCTTCTTGAATACTAAACAATGTTTCTGATTGCCATTGTTTGTTAATTAAACTAATTAGCTAATTAATAGCGAAGTGTTTAATTAGCTGCGTAAGCCATTATTAATCTTGCAAATCATGGTATATCCGATATTTATTGTTGAAAATACAACAGAGGTGCCGCGTGATTGTTACAACCACTCAGTTTCTCGTGTCTCTTGGCTAAATTAGAAAAGTTGGGATAGTCGTGTCCGTGTCACTGAATTGTTGAAGATTCTATCAGATAATGGATGGTCGTTGAGTGCATTATTTTTTCAGTCGACTCAAGATACAGCTGTTTTAAGTTTCTTGCGAAACTTTAATTTGGTTTAGTGACGGATTGTTTATCGTCTATAAGATGAATTACTAAAGTGACTGAAAGATATAACCTTCTTTACCGTTTTGTCAAAATAGATGGTTTAATTAAGAAAGTTAAAGTACTTTTAAATAGAAACGTAAAATTATTCACTCTTTTATGTCATAATGTCAATAACTGGCTTTGGTAAGTTACATACATCAGCGTACACTTCCTATTACTTTACTTTATTTACATTACTTCGAGGATTTCATTTTATTTGTTATTTAAATAATATTCAATGGAACCATTGAAAACAACCGTAATTATATTTTAAAAATTCCTTTGGTTTGAAATCCCATTGTTATTGTCAATAATTTTGTTTTTTCGCGTTTTTCAGCCACTCTAAGTAATATTTTTTCGCTAATTGTACTAGAAGTACTCACCGGGTCTTTAGTGCAGTAGTTTCCTGTTGCCTTCTATGCCATTGATCATTGTTAATAGGTTCCTCTGCCTTCGACACCAATTTACCAATCTGAGGACAACAAGCTGCACTTCCATTTATCAGCTTATTTGCCGGAGCCGTTGGCTAGTACGTGGAGGAATTACTATACCGGTAATCATTCAGTGAATGAATATGCTTATCTACTATTCTCAAAAGTGGGGCTGCCACTTCCGTTGAATTCGCTATTTGAATATTTAGAGGATTTTCTACGTCTTACCTTGCTAAAAACTTGCTTTTTTACTCTTCTAATCTTTTTTAATCTCAGTTTGATTTTTTCTTGCAGATTCACTTGGATAGGTTTAACTTACATTGCTGAAGTTATTGCTACTGCGTGCTAGTCTTTGTCAATTGCCTGGACGACCTCAAGGAATATAGTAAAGGATACACGGATTTGTTCATATGGTTTCTTGATGAAATCAGTTGCCTGTGAACTTGATCAATAGATGAGTGTTTGTTTCTGAAAACACACTGATGTTATGTAATTATATTTTTGCTCCCAATTATCGGTTCTATTGTGTTAACGAGTCGTTTTTTAAACAACTTAGATAATATTGGCAGAGGTTATATTCGGCTTCTGAAGAGACCAAGTTTGCAGCTTTCCCTGGTTCCGGTATCATGATAACTTGGGCTAGCTTTCACCCACCTGGCAGTTTTTTAATGAAAATGCTAACAGTATTTTGTCTGTCTTTTTCAACTTCCGTAGAAATTACCAGTTTGATTTAAATTAGGTTTAGAATTTAGAGAACCATTTTATCAATAATTTTATTTTTTGATAGTTTAAACATATTTTCTAAGTGATTAATTAAAGTGTCAGCTTTTTGTTAATTATCTATAGCCTATCTGCTGTCTGATGTTGTAATAGTAGGGTAATGTGTACATTGATTTTAAAGCTTTCTCGTTGACTTGTAGGGGGAATATTAAGTTTCTTTTTCTATTCGGTAACTCTGTCAAGTAGTTGTTTGTAGATTATTCTTTGCGATTTTGGATTTCTCTAACAACGTAACCTTTGGGTGGCTCTGTTTAGTCCAGTTTTATCGTCAGGTGCATTTGTAGTCTATCATATTTTCCTGAGTCTTCTTTCTTTGCAACCATTTCTCTGATTTCTATGGGATAGTTTTACCAGATAGTTTATATATTCTCTTTATTTTCTTCTATTAATTATTCTTCCATTCATTATGATGGGTAAAATTAAAGGACGCAGAAGAATTTGTAGAAAACAAGACTCGTAATTGCAGAATGTCGGAGAATGGACTGGGATACGGACAGTCGAACAAATGTTCAGTATAGCTCAAGATAGAGATAGATTTGTTATTCCCTGTAGCCCTATTAACCCTGTTAACGTCAAGGGAACTTGCTAAGGCACGTTAAGAAGAACTTTCTATCACATTAGTTATTTATAATTTTTTGATATAATATGAGAATTTCGATCGAATTTTAAAGCAAAGATTGATACACTCTGTATATATCTATGTTTAAGAATTACTTCAAATTGTATCACATTGATTTCCAGTGAACTTAAGTATAATCATTTTTGTGTTATTTTTATTATTTATTTCAATATATTTTTTTAATTTTTGATAGAGTGTAAATTTTTCATTTTTTCTCCCACATCTTAACCCGTTAAGGTGAAAACCAAGAAGTTAAATATAAAGTCAAATTCGAGCTAAAAAGTCAAATTAAATAAAACAGTTAATTTATTATATCAAATTCTGATCATCAGATATGTACTGACTTCTTTCCTTACTAAAGCTCCGAGCCTATTATTATCTGGTGATCAAAATTGAACTATAAAACTATTCTGGTGAAGGACATCTAGTGGCGAATACGTTTAACTTTTCTAATTTTGCCAAGAGACATAAAAGAGTGTCAGATAATGGTAAGCTTCGTAAATGGAACAGTGTATAATAGGCGTGGGGTATGGTGTCCGTAACAATTGACAAAATCTCAGCTCTAATGCTTGCATTCTGCTGATAACCGTATTTGGCATTCTACGTTTGAGTAATTTAACGTTGTTTGCCGGATCAAGTCCCAGACAATCTTGGTGACTCAACTTAACGGTCCAATGGACTACGGTGTCGTGTGTGTGTCCTACAGGATTATACTTGAAAGGGCCTTTAACCGTGTTGTCGTTTTTTCCCAAGCTAAGCTCTTTTATTTTATTACCCGAAATGAGCCGTTTGTTTTGCAAGAAAAGCAATTTAAGCCATGTGATTTTCGTATTTGATACCTGTTACGACCCACTGATGTATATACATAGTAATAAAGGAAGTAATATGTTTTTAACAACATTATCCTACACTGAAAAAAACATGTGCTATAAATTATAGTTTGGAATCAAAAACAATTTTCTGATTAATCTCGAAGATGCGTAATTTAGTTAATTAAAACAGTTAACAATCATAAAAAACTAATATTTGAAAAAACTAAAATCAATTGCTCCGAAAACTGCAAAATCTGGCATTTTTATAACTATTTGCCCCCCTAGAAATGTTCCGCTTAGAAACTTTGTTAATTTTTTGAAAACATTTAAATTTATAGTGACAGATTGTGTCAGTTTTATTTTCACGATTTGAACATTTATTTTTATTTTAAATGCCGATAGAAGATTTTCCTTTTCTTAGCAATATTTCTATTAAATTTCTTGCTCGCTTTTTGACCACTTGTTTGTTACAACTGTTTATGTCTCAATCACTTTCAGAATCACTTTGTACCAGTGGTGAAAATTCAACACATAAATTAAAGACAGAAAATTGTTTATGTCTAGGTCCGGGGTCACCTGGAGAAAAATCGAGATCTCTCTCCGTATCCTCAAAATGTTCACTTGAACTGTTACGAACCGATATTTTGCTGTTGGTTAACATACTTTTGAAATAATATAAAATGCAGAGAATGCCTACGTTGATTGAAGACGAATAACAACCTACTAAATGTGACATCTCGGCAACGAGGCCACGGCGGCGTCTTCCACGTTTTGCAGATACTGCATCAAAGCGGCTAAAACTAAAATATGAAATATTTATACCATGGGAAAACGAGACAGCTCCGTAGTATTTGCACTTAATTCAAGAAGAAGACATCTAAATATTCATTATATTTCTTTTACAAGTTACCGCAGCTGCCTCCAATGATTTTGCACCAATCGATATAACACCTTGGAATTAACGTACATTGTTTAAAAACAAAAAATCGTAAGAATACGGAGCTGCCTCCTTTTTGCACCAATGTGTTCAAATATTTATACGTATTATAAATATCAAGCAACCACTCTGAGAACGAATTCCACTTCGAAAATTGTTCTTAAAATACAAAATACAATTTGTATTTTAAAATCAATTAAATGAAATCTATCTAAAGTGAAAATTGAAACAAGATTTTACAGTTGTGTTTTATAAAATTATTTTATTTTTTTTTGAGTATTTTTTACACAATAAAATTATATAAATATTTAATCTTTTTTACACTTAAATATAATATAATATAAAATATTATAAATGTTTACTGTATTATTTTTAATAATTAATCTAAATATATTTATTTGTAAATAAATGATAATTCAAATTAAATAATAATTTTATAAATTAACTGCATCAAAAAATTATTTATTAAAAATTAATTAAATAAATCTCGATGATTTAGATTCTAAAGTATTAAAATGCAAAAAAAATTAATATTTAAAATTTTAATCAAAAACCTGAATGCTCTTTTATTTTAAAAAAATTCAATTATTTAAAACTTTTTGTGCGGGCTCTACACAATCTTGAGAATTAATTTTTTTTTTTTCAAAAATTAATATTGCAACATTATTTTTTTTTCTTTGTAATTTTTTAATACCTGAAAAAGGTTATTGAAAAAATCTTTTTTTGTTTATTTCTAATTTTGCAATATTAGTTCTATTGCTATTGTTTTCACAATTTTTTTTTCTAAAAATGTATAGCTGCCAAGATATAGGTAAGATAAGGAGAAATTTTTTTAAAATTTTTTCACAAATCGTTTATTAAAAAATTCAGGAAACGAGGAAACCATTCAATTCAAAAAAGTTCTGTTAAATACAAATTTGAAAGCAGTAGCAGCAGCTTCAACAATACATTATTTTAAAATCAATATATAGAACGTATACTTACCAAATATTGACGAGACTACTCTTTTAGAACTTCAACATTTAATCAAATAAATTTCATCCCCAAAATTACTTTGGGTGATACAAACTGTCATAGCATCGTATGGAGATTCACAAAAACTGATAAAAACGGATGAATCTTATTAGAACCAATTCATAACATAAAACTAGTTTTAGTAAATACAGGAACACCTACTAGATTTAATTTAATTTACTAAGGGTATGTATACCAGATTTCGTTATATCAGATACTATAAACAGTATACTATCACCTTTCAATGAAATAATTTTAGATACAGAAAGAGATTCAATTGGAAAAACCAAAAATATCATAAAAGCTAATATCCTTAGTAGAATGTTGAAATCGCACCTGATTCAAAGGAAACAAAACATGATTTTGATATACACAAGAAGTACAAAACTCCATATAACTTAAACAGTTTTAGATATTTAAGGGCTAGATCTAGATTTTCAACAAAAGAAGCAAAAATAGAGAGCTGGACCAATTACGTGTCATCAATTGATTGGTCCACGCCCATAAGAAACATATTGCAAAAAATACAAAATAAATAAAAGGTTTAAAAATATATAACCATATTGACGCAATAACTACAAATGATATAACAACTCCAAACAAACAGGAAACCTCAGAAATTTTAGTAGAACACTATTAATTGTTTTTCTATTTACAAACATTGTCGCATCAACCTCTGTGGTTATTAGCGACATATATACATGTACATGAGATAATTTACCTATAGATATTAAATTTTGTTAAGTAATTGTGTCTTTAATTAATTTGTAAAGTGTTTTTAAGGAAGTTTACCAATGATTCAATGTTTCAATGCAATATTTTTCCCCTAAGATTTCACTTGTTGATCCGATGATGTGGTTCTGTCTCTGCAATTGTTATCTCGGACATTCTACAATGATGAGTGGAACTTTACAATTGTCACATAAAGTAGGATTAGTGTGGCCGATCATGTGCCCGTGGCTAAGTCGGGTATGTCCTAGACGAAGTCGAGTAAAAACTACTTGATGAGCTCTATTGGAAATTTGATATTTCCACGGTTTTACATATATTTTCGCTTTGCAAAATTTGAAGTTAAACTCTCTCACTGGTTTTGCCACAAATTTTCGACCTTCACTTTAACAAATAAATGTACGTCATTAAGTCGCAGTTTTACTGTTTCTTGCTTGTTGGAGAATGCAGTCTACTTCTTCGTCCCCTTGATGTCCCATATGTGAAGAAACTCATAGAAATTGTACAGTATAGTTGCTGTTTTGTATGGTAGCTATTTTTTTTTAATTATAAGAGCAATTGGATATGTTATGTTTGTAATTAGGAGAGCAATTGAATATGTTATGTAAAGATGGTTAATGGTATTGATGGTACTGAGGGAATCGGTAATTATAAGAGCATTAAATATAGTACCGGAATTAATATAAGTAAGAGCTTGGTATTGGAGAGATATTTGAGAGGCAACTGTATATACTTAATAGAAATTAGTTTTACAAATTTTAAGTTCATTGGTTAAGTGGATATGGATCAGAATGGTCTGCAATAGATAATAGCATAGCAATAGAATCTGAAATACATAGAGATACATATACAAACAAAAATCACCAGCAACGTTCTTTAAATAACGAAAGCATCTGATACCACGTGGACAAATCACATCTTAAGAATCATGAAAAGATGTAAAATAGTTATAGTAATAGTAATAGCAAATTCCAAGCCTTCACCAAAACTTCCTGTGATACAAGCCAGATTATGGACCTATATGCTACGAAACTGCTACTAAAACTCAATTGAACACACTGAACACCATTCAATCCAGAGCATTACGTACGCATAGTTTTCGGAGCTGTCAGGAACAAGTCAATTAGCAAGCTTCAACTCTTGGCAGGAGAACCGCTATTAATTCTTAGAAGGCAATAATTGGCAATGTGTTGTGCTACAAAATATCTCAACGTAAATGGAAAACCCCTTTATAAAAATCTTATTAAGGCAAATTGGAAAGTCAAGGAACGCGTAACTCGATAAACACGTACTGAATACAATATACATCAATTTTGATTCACTGATGCTGAATACAATATACAAACAAATGCCAATCTGATGCTTTAAAAATTCAAATAACAAAGTAGATTCTACCTTAGTCAACTATCCCAAACATTCACATAATCCTTCTCAAACCAAACACTATCTCCAGATATCCTGCTTTCAAACTAATCTTTATTAAGGCCTCTAAAAGCAGCCACGGTGTAGCTGCTTCAGCAACTTTCAAAGACGGTCTCTCTCACCCGCCTAGCCAAGGAGTATAGCGTTTAAATGGAGAACTCAAGAAATATCCAATGCACTGAACCAATGCACCAGCAACGATATATATTTTCTTATTATGATTCTCTGAGTACCTTACATGGTGTAAACATGTATTCCACTCATGCTAATTTAACATAAATTAAAAGTGTGCTTTACAATGCCCAAACACGTGGCTAAAACATAACTTTCTTACGGGTAACATATTATGCTGGAATAGCGGGTAACGAAGCGGGTAATAGAGCAGTAGCGAAAACTGCCAATAAGATGGCAATCCCTATAATGTAAACAATACCATTTTTAGACCATAAACATTAACAAAAACCTGTCAAGAAAAATAGAACCAAACAGAATTTAAAAATCATCAAGCCAGGTGTTACTTCTACTGTACTACCGTTCCCAGCTCAAAAACATGATTAAGCAATCCTTAACAGACTGTGGCTAGGTCATACAAAATATACACATGGAAACATAATGTACAAGGGCCCTCATCCGATTTGACATAACTGTCAAATATCAATTTTAATGTAATATATTAATGATATACCGTCCAGTGAACTCAACAGCAAGATCAATAGCGAAATTCAACACAATCTAAAAGAAGCTCTATTATAAGACAATAGTAAAACAGTTACCTTTATCAAAAATTTTAAACTGTGTAATAAATAAAAAATAAATCAACCCGCTAAAAAATTTAACGCTATTTAAAACATACATAGATTAGCCCAAACCACAAAATACTAAACTAAAATATCTTGCAATTTTTGTAGGAGGCTAAAAATTTAACAATTCCCTCTCGAGTTTATCATATACTAGGAAAAAGAATGTATCATTGTTACATTCGGAACGATGTCTCCTGGCCTCATTTTCGTTTTCGTTTTGTAATGCTCAAGAAATAAGCTATTTACACTTCACTGCCCATTTCTTGGCTATCAATGCACTTAAATATTTCCTTTTTGCACCTTAACGTCATTTCGAACTTTGTGCAACATATAAATAAGGAAAGTGTTCTTGACTTTTGGACTTTATTTTGTAAGTAAATATCAATCTTGGTAATACTTTGGTTCTATTAGAAACACTAGAAAATAGATGTGTAAGAATATCATTACACTTTATTGAATAATACTAGCAGATCCGATTTCTTATTTGATATAATTAATATTCCGACTGATTTTTTATAACACTAGTTTTCCTCAAGAAACCAAGACACAAGACCAACACAAGAGTCAATCCTGATATTTGGCAATATTAATTTTTTGAAAATGCTGAAACAGATCTATTTTTATTTTAAAGGGTAAAATTTCTTACAAACATTAATATATTTAACAAAATTTAATATTTGTAAGTAAATTATCTCATATACATACACTTAAAATGTTTTACATAATTTAATATTTTTAAAAATATTCACCAAATCTGGTAAAATCTATGTTTTTTAACAAAATACTTTATTATGTATATAAAAGTGTATGTTTTGAAAAAAACAATAAACAAACTTTAAAGGATTAACAATGTATTATTATTTATACTATGTATTATAAATATATTTTTTAAATTTCTACAGATATAGGAACTAATACTTAAAATGCCATATTTCAACATTTTGAAGCAATGCAAGACTCAATGCGATGTCCCATGCTTCTTATAAGTGTATTAATGTAGTTCTGGTTCATGGTGCCCCATTCTTCAATTATTACTGCTATTCTAAGGTCTTGTAGTGTCCTTGGGGGTGGCTGCCGGGATTGAATTTTTCTTTTGAGCATATCCCATCCATGCTCAACGGGATTGAGGTCGGGTGAGCAAGCTGGCCATTGTAATCTGACGATATCTTCTGTCTCTAAAAAATCTCGCCACATGTCTCGTACGATGGGGAGGCGCATTGTCGTGCATAAAAATAAATTCTGGATCAGCAGCTCCAAATGATGCCGCCCCAAAACATTATGGAGCCCCCTTGATATGAGACGCTTTGGAAAGCTTGGTTAAGTCTATCCTGTCCATTTGGGTTCCTCCAAATCCTAATTCGGCGATTATCCGATAAAAGGCTAATTTTGGTTTCATCAGGAAATAACACGTATCCCCATCTGTTATGCCATTGTAAATGTTTATTGGCCCATTCCAGTCGAGTCCTTTTCTGCTCTAACGTAAGCTTTGGTACAAACAATGGTCTTCTTGAAAATAAATTCACCGAATGTAACCTGTTTCTAATAGTCTGATCGCAAATTACAATATTATGTTAGAGCTTGCTGGAGCTCTCTTCTAATAGCTAGGGCAATCATAGAGTGGTTTCTTCGTGCAGTTAACGTTAAAAAAGCGTTCTTGGACATTGGTAGTAATTCTGGGTCTTCCGCTTTTTGAACGTTCGCTAACAGAATTCGACTCTCGTTATTTTTTCACAATCCAAGACATATCACTCTGATTACCTCCAGCTTGGACAGCAACCTCGACTTGTGTGTAGCCTTCCTCAATCAAAGTAACGATTCTAGCTCTGTTGAACTAGCAATTCTGTCTTGATTTTTATTGAGAACAGCACATGAGGGATTTCAGTATAAACTGGTGGAAGATGACCCTTATAAAGTACCTCTTTAAATTTTAGACAGATTTCTATAGCTTTCCGCCACGAGTGGAGATTTTTTCTTAAACCAATACCTTTTAGTCAAATCTAAAACAGCCAGATTGTGTATATCTGTAAGAAATACTTGGTCTCTGCTAAAGGCATGAGCTATATATTTATCGGTAAGATACTGCCTCCGTAAATTCAATGGTGGTTCAACAGCTTCATTTTCCATTACATTAATTGGTGTAGATTTCAGATACCCAAGGCACAAGCGTAGGCACTTTTTCTGTACCTCAAATTTTGTTAAATGGGTATTCGATGCGTTTCCATACAAGTGATAGCTATAATCAAATACTGGTCGTATCATAGATCGATAAAACATTAAAATAATGTTGGGATCTGCACCCCAGTCTGTTTTACAGAAAGCTGTTCGGATATTTATAGCTTTTTCGGTATTATTAATGATATGTTGAATATGATCTTTCCACAAAAGTTTTCTGTCTAAATAAGTTCCCAGGTATCTGACACAGTTTTTAATTAGAAATTTGAATTGACCACAATTTATATACCCTTCTGGAGTTCTATGTTTTCTAGAAAAGAGGCAGATTTTTGTTTTGGATTCTGATAATGTTAATCCATTTGATTCATAAAAGGCATGTATTGATGAAATAGCTGTTGTTAAATTATTTTTAGAAACATCAATTGATTTGTCTGATGAATAGAGTACCACATCATCTGCAAATTGTAGTATTTTTGTGTTAATAGAAACAATGACCTCTAAATCTATAATATATAAAATATATAAAAGTGGACTTAAAATACTTCCCTGCGGCAGTCCTATATTGGACAGTCGAGGAGAAAAAATTTTCTCATTGATTTTTAGGTAAATCAATCTCTCTGAGTACAAAGTTTTCAAAAAGGATGTTATACCTATAGGTATCCCGACTGACAATAACTTTTGTTCAAGGATATCCAAATTTATATAATTAAAAGCAGATGACACATCCAGAAATGCAGCTTTGGTTGATGAGTTTTCCGTGAAATTGACTTGAACTGTTGTTACGAGAGCAGTTATGGCATTTTGAGTGGATTTATATTTACGAAATCCAAATTCGGTGTTTGAAAGAATGTCATTAAATTCTAACCAATGTTCTAATCTATTGTTAATTAGTATTTCCAGGTTTTTAAGAAGACAAGAAGCTAGATATATTGGGCGATATGAATTGTGATCGTCATCACGTTTACCAGGTTTCCTTATAGGTATAATATACTCCTTCCAGCTTTCTGGAATTTGTGCTTGTTTCTGCCAAATATTATTTAGAACTTCATTTGTCAGGTTAGAGATCATAGAATAAGATATATTGTCTTTACCAGGAGCAGTAATATTATTTTGTTTGAGGACCATTCTTAGTTCCCATAGATAGAACGGACGATCTAAGCTAAGGCTATCTCTAGAAACAGTGGCTATGGAGTTGGTAATATCATTCGGAACTAAATCTGGTGAAATTTTTTGGAAAAAACAACATAAGAACTTAAATAAAACTATTAATTTTTTTATTATAAGTAATAACTTAAGTTTTAAGTAAGGATTAATAAATTTTAAGATTTTTTAAAAGTGACAAACTAGTTCGGCATTTTAGACAATGTTTTCCAAAACTTCTATAAAACTGATCTGGTTTCAGCTTTATAGAAAAGAGAAATTATGTGGCGCTAGTCTAAGAAACCGAAGATTTTAGCTTTATAAACTAAAACGTTGGAAAATTGTCCATAAAGCTGGATTTTTTAGCTTTATACAAAAGAGGGCCGAGACATTGAAATTCATTAGTCTAAGAAGCACCACTTAGCTAAGTAGCCAGTTTTTTAGCTAAAAAGCTAAGTCTATAAAAAACTACGACACATATATGTAGACGGATGCTGAGAAATTAATAGATACAAAAAGTTACCATCGATGAAGTACTTTAATGCAAGAGTAAACGAAGAGTACCGGTAAGCACGACCAAATAAAGAAAAAAACAATACTTGGGTCAATTGTTGTCAGGTAAAAAATATGAATTTATATTACAAGGTAAAGTACTGGACAAAAGATCATAAGGAAGATGTCAGAACTTATGACTGTAGGACCAGAGGAGATAGTTTGACCAATAAATTTGCAGAAATCTTTTGTCCAGCAGTTTTCAAAACTACAATTGCCATTTAGATTGTCAACCTTCGGAAAGAGACGTTGCACTAAGAAGAAGGTCTACAATATTTTTATGTTATATCATTTTTTTTTCATTAATTGTACAGTTAATACATTTTTTAATGTACCTGTTAAAGCAGTTAAAAATATATACCAAATACGATATACCACTACTAGATATTCTTAAGAGAGCTCAAAGTACCAATTAAATCAAAATTAACTAGAAAGATACATAAATCACACATTATATTTTCTAATTGCTTAATTTTCCATCTCAAGCGACAACGTTACGATTATACTAACTTAAAATTAAAACCGATTACCCCTTCTAACTATAAGGGCATATTTGCCATAAAAGTTTCTTATTCTTTTGTCTCTTCGAAGTAAAAATACCGTGTTAAATCATTCAAATGCATTAGTGCAGATTGCCAAAAGCCCACGTCAGCAAACATATGTAGCTACACCATCGAGTTTACTATAAAAACTGAGAAAATTTTATTATTACTAGAGTAAAAAGCCATTTTATACTCGAATTTATGAAATCAGCTACTACAGTGTTTTCCGAACACAAAAACCATATCTGGGGAAGTTTTAGTTCAGTATATTGCTTCTAAGTATTCTTGTAAATTTTTAGTAGAATTGTTCGATTATTTTTAAATTTTATATTAGATAAAAAACTAAAGACTTAGTTTATGTAATAGTTTTAATGTAAGTGACGTATTGTTGTTCTGAAATTTTTTCTTGTGCCATGTCTAAGTTATACATTGTGTATATGAGATTAAGCCACAATTTGTAATAAAAATTACATTTTTAACTAAAAATTTGACATTTTTATTATCACTCAGAAAATCTTTCTCAACAAAGGTTATTTGATAATTTTGTTAAAAGAGTGTATAGCCACCAAAGTTGTTGATAAGGTTATGTTTTTCAAAAAGCTTTAACCTCATCAACAAAAGCGCCTGGAATAGATCTGGCAACAGTAGATATTAAAACAGCACTAGTAAAAATTGCTCACTTAAATAAATGAAACATTTAGATTCAAACATGTGCCGCTTGAAGTTGCAGAGATCATAATAAAAGCCATGTAAACCTCAAAATGAGTTTCGTCATATATACTCATAATTCTGTTGCCTGCAATATCGAAGATTTTGAAAAACTATTGCTAAAAAGATTCAAACTAATCGAAGAAATAAACCTCATAACACCATATCAGTGACGGCACCATAGCCGTTTTTTCTATAAATTGCTTAAGCTTTTGATAGAGTATGGCAGAAGGGCCTTATTCAAAAAATAAATAAAGCACTTTGGAAAGAATAATCTCAATTATTGAAATCTTAAATCTTAAACAAATTCTTCAGAGTCAAAGAAGAAAAAAAGTCAAGCAGGAGGATACCCTCTTTTTGGATGTAAAAAATCAAAGCTGTACGGAGACCGCTAGACTACCTATTATACACTAATAATATTCCAAACCTTAAATAAGCTATAATAGATATTTTATACCGACGATCAGTCTAATCTATCAGTTAGATACTACGATGAGACAATTAAAACGCAAGTAAACTGTAGATCTCAGTGAATAAAATCAATGTTTGGATTAAAAAAATGTAGAATCAAACATATTTAACATTGCTTTTCATTACTCTCTGTGCCATTTCTATCTTATTGATTACTTTTCTGGTAAGATTCAATATTTCTGCTCCATACGTTAGAACTGGGAGTACACATTCATCAAAGACCTTACGTTTCAAACACATAGGAATATCTGATCTAAAGACTTCCCTCAGTTTTCCGTAAACTACCTATATTAGTCCTATTCTCCTATTTAACTCGGTTGTTTAATTGTCTATTCCTAATTTAATCTCGTATCCCAGATACTTATAGGTATAAACTTGTTCAATTTGCATCCCAGTAGTTGAAATGTTTTTGGCGAGTACAAGGTTAGTCATGTATAGTGTTTCGAAAAAGTTAATTTTAAGGTAAACTCGTGTACAAGAGCTCTGAAGGTCATGAAAGAAGTTGGCAGGCTTGATGTACCTGGTCTGCAATATTGTAGTATATATCTCAAGTTAATTTTCCAATTATTGTTTCTCATAGCACTCTGTAATAAAGCGGTAAATAGTTTAGTAGATATGGTGTCTCCTTACGTAATATCCTTCTCTAATGCGATGGAAAGATCAATGCTCGGCATAAGGCCTATAAACAAAAAAAAAACAAACAAATGGATTAGATGCAAAACCCAAGTCAAAGACGCAGGAGAACATGCTGCCAAATTAAAATGGAGCTTCGCAGGATACAATGCCTGACTGGCTAAAGGATAAAAGATGGAACCACAAAATACAACATGGAGACCATGGTTAGGTAATAGAAGCAGAGGAAAGACCACAAATGAGATGGACTGATGATATTAAGAAGATCGGAACATACAACTGGAAGCAAGTGGTGCAAAATAGAAAACACTGGATTGATTTGGGAGAAGCCTAAGTCCAAAGTTGGTTAACTTAAGTCTAAAGAAGAAGGTAAATGTGTTTGTGTCGCCATAATACATTCTCACTGCAGCTGTTGCCCTATTATATATATTCTGAAGAAGAGTTAACGGTTTTTTCCAGTACCGAGAAATACATAAATTTACTTGGGTCCAAGATCAAGAAATTTGAAATCCATATG
Organism: Diabrotica balteata; assembly: GCA_918026665.1. Classification (NCBI taxonomy): domain Eukaryota; kingdom Metazoa; phylum Arthropoda; class Insecta; order Coleoptera; family Chrysomelidae; genus Diabrotica; species Diabrotica balteata. Next base: position 78,649,707 of record OU898285.1, read on the forward strand.
ATTATTATGATATGATTGTTCGACAAAATACGCAACTCAATATACAAGACGTAAGAGGGTTTAGAGAAAATACACGTGGAAGTGACCACTACGTAGTAAATTTTAGTATCCTAAAATATTGCCCATACCACTAGCCAAGAACAAAGAACACAACGAGGAACAAGAGCCAAAAACAATAGATACCAAATACAACTTGGATAGCCTCAACCATGAAAGCACAAAGGCACTGTACAAAAAACGGCTCGATGAAAAGCTTGTACAAGAAAACTTTGATAGTGTTGAGCACAATTAAAATTAGGAATTTTGGCGCCTAAATGATTTTCTACCTCATCAATGTATTGGTCATCACATTTTTTATACACCAGAATCTCTACTGTACATATTGCCCTATCAGCCAGTATATATGAAATTTATTCCACAGTAATGAGATAAAAATTTATATATATATATATATATATATATAATATATAATATATATATATAAATTTGGCGTATACATCGTATTATATAAAATATATAAATTCAGGTTTAGAAATAATCTATTCCATTTCCTAATAGTATTATAGAAAAATAGGATGAAAGTCAACTTCCTCAAGAAATAAGTGTAAGAATACAGGCCTAATAGTATCCAAATTCATTGCAGATTTTCAGCTTGTCGACTCTAGAGAATGGAAAGCCTTGAGTGCTGCGCCATTCCCTAGGAATGATGATAGAGTTAAAGAAATGATAGGGATTTTCCTCTTTGCCCAATTCCAAAATCGATACGTCTAACGTAAATGTATACCCTACTCATAAAGTACAGTCTCAACCCAAGTTTTTCATTTTCTAACAAAAAACTTTGCGGAAAAACATTCACGTACCGCATATTTAACCTGCTTTTTGAGCAATCTATGCACACAAAAGAAAATATTAACTTATACAGAGATTTTGAAAAGAAGCTATTTTTATCTTTAGTTTATGATTAAAATAAGAAATACCAAGTAGACGTGTCACAGAATGTTCGGAAAATTTTACCTATTTTTAAATTTTGTATTTTCATTAGTCTATCTGTCTATAAAGTATTAATTTTGATGAAGAGAAGTAACTTTTTGGATATTTAATATTACTAATTAAAAGAACAATAGATAAGTAATTATCAAAAACTGTGTACACTTATTTACCAGTTAATGATTGGTTTTCGAGTAAAAAGTCGCTGATGCACATTATACCTCGAACTTTCAAGATCCTCTCGACCTTTAGTCGCTTGTTTAGATTGTTACATATTGCATAAAATCAAATATGAACGAGGGGTCAGAAAAACCTATCAGTTATAACCTAAAACCGGCTTTTTACTCTGCAATAATCGGTTTTCCGGTTGTTTTTATTGTCCCGGTTATGACCGGTTTTCTCTTTTTAAAGTAAAAAACCGAAGAACAGATCCTCAAGAAATTAATAGTCTTAAGATAATAATGTTGGGGTTCGACGAATTCATGAAAGTCATACTGGAGATTATATGTACCAAACCATGAAAAAGCTCCTTCAAGAATTCGGTATCCCTCTGAGCAGAGTTGAAGCGTTTATTTGAAAAACAGCACTTTTTGTAAATTTGACTTTATATGTTGTTCGCATAGAATAGTAGTTTCTTTATCGATCTGACACATTCAGTTGTGTAAAAATCCCAAACGTTCAGAGTAAACTATATAGAAAATTCGGATAGTTTTTGAAAAACAATAGATGTCCATGTTTCTTTTTTTTTGGCATAGGCTTTTGCCATTCAGCCAGTCACAACTTTTTAATAGAAAAATAGTTGAAAAACTATTGAAACTATTGAAAAAGTTGACACGGTTGAAATGGACTACCTGAGAAGAAGAGCTTGCCGTATATCAAGAGTAAAGTGTATACCTAATTCTGAAATTAGAAGAAAAACAGATAAAGTACATACAACTTCTGAAAGAATAAAACTAGACAGTTAATATGGTATGGATACGTACAAAGGATGGACGACAACAGATGGCCAAAAAGAGCTATGGAATATAATCCAATTAATAGAAGGAAACGAGGAAGACCAGCCAAGTCTTGGATACAAGGTGTTATGGAAACCATGAAAGACAGAGCCATTGATGAAGACACCTATAAATGTTAAAATGTAAAATGTAAAATGTCGCAATAAAATTGCTTCATCACTATAATTTGTTGGAAAAGCCCTCTAAATGCGTACTACGAAAAGTTATTCGACCATCACGTATAATATAAAACGGTTATAATACTTTTATACTAATTAACAATAATACATTTTGTAGATCCTAAGGATTATTCTGAGACTCTTACTGACATTGATTAGCATACATTGTGCGATTCATATAATAAAACTTTTCTGTGTAGTTTTGACCATCCGTGTTAGCAAAGTTTATATTTAAGGTTTCATCCCAGGAACTATTCCGAACTATGCATAATGCGAACTCTTTATACATACCAAGCAAAATTTGAAAGTTGTGATGAAAATTTCAAATGACTGTTACCGGTTTCAGTTTCATCTCAAATTTTACAGACGTTAATTAAAGTAGTTATTCGATAAAAATCTAATGAATATTCTGAAGTTCAAAAACCTTTCTTACTGGGATTTTAACTGGCTTTATGGAAATTGCTAGTTAGATTTAAGTTATAAAAGCATGTAAATGAGTTATTCTAATCGAAATACTTATAGAGATTACAAAACCAGGTTCTTTGTGCACTGCACGTTTTCTGTACCTTTCGGTAGATAGATTAGCGGTAAAATAATAGAGATATTCTTTCGTAAAAAAGTTTAAGATTCGTTTGTTCTACAGAAAATAATCTTTATTATATTTGAAGTATTTTATGTCATTAACTCTTGGGTTTTTAAAAGCTATTATTGTATAGTGTTAAAATTGCTAGCACTAAATTTCAGTGTGATGAACATTCAGCGATATTCTTGGTCTTCCAGTGGCGTACAGAAAAACTTCCACTACGTTCACTTTCATTTCTTTATTATCAATAATTGTATTAACTTTATTTCTAGTGTTACTTTTTCCTACATTCAACAATGTATACCCTTTACCTAGTTATACATTTACATAGTTTACAACACAAGCAGTATGTATTCTCCTCCTTTGAAGCACATCTGTTTTATTTATTGATACGCACAACGGGCCGTTAAGACAGGGCATTTTTAGCTAATTCAATCGTAAGATTAACTAATTACAATTATTTTTATCAAAATTCAAATTCAAGTATATCTATACAAAGTTCCTCTTTTGAAGGACCCGATGAACAATATGTCTCGATTCACTTCTGTTTTGTGCTTTACTCTTTCACCTCGTTCTGAGCCTATCTCTTCTTCTTGGACCAATTATTTGCCTGGTCATAACTAATTTAGGGATTTTTGTACGCTGTTATTCTTTCTAGATGTCACAACCATCTGATCCTTTGCACCTGATGAACCTGGTGATGGTTTGTTCTTTGCACAAATCCATTAATTCGTGGTTGGTTCGTCTTTCCCACCGGTCTTGTGTCTGTCTTCCTTCGAATACGCGTCTCAATATTTTCTTGTCCATCTTTCAAGAGTATTTTTCCTTTATTATTTAATAGCCCATGCCTCGTAGGCATATGCTACTGTGCGTCTAATTACGGTTTTATATATTTAGAGTTTTCCTTGTCTAGAAACGAATTTTGAGTACATTTGGCCTAATTTTTTTATTCCCTTTCACTGTTCTGGCAACAAGCTCCTATATTAAAATTTCCCTCTCTTTTAAAACTAAACTTTTACTAATAACAGACCGGACACTAAAATCTTTTTTTTTCTCTGCCAGTATATTTGGTTTTGTCTTCATTTAAGAAGCAGACTTAATCTATAGATCTATTCTTTCTAAAGCCGATCTGGTACTCTTATAAGATTTGTTCCTTATAGTAATTTAGTCTATTTCTTAATATGCTTGCCAAGATTTTGTATACAGTGTCTAATTATACCTCTGTCGTTGTCACAATTCAATTTTTATGCAGCGAGCATATCCGTGCCTCATTCTAATCAGTTTGTATTATTTTATTTTCCCATATTTTCACGATTAGTTGATATGTCTGTCTCTGCAGTTGATCTCCACCAAACTTGACCATTTCTATGCATATATCAGTTTTCCTAGGACTTCTGTTATTTTTCATTTTTTAAAGTGTTTAAGTGTTTTTTCCACTCATCCTCTCATTGACTTTGGTAATCGCTTCTCATCTTAACTTCTTAATAGAATGATCTCACATCTTTGTTTTTGAACTTTTCTTCTATCTCTTTTAATTTTAACTTAGTGTAATATTTTTTTTCTTCTTTCGTACATAGCGGTTTAATTTTCCATCGAATTGTTCTATATTCTTGTTTTTAAAATCTCTATTCTCTGTTAATAATTGATGTGTGCTCCCCTTCTTTTCATTTGCTATCACCTGACATTCTTCATCAATCCAATATTTTTTTACTTAGCTCTAAGTTGTAAACTACTTTCTCGCTAGCTTTTCCTACGACAGATTTAATTTGTGTGTGTGAAGAAACGACATTGACAAGATTACAACATATATAATAGATACCCATCGTAAGCCACTGACAAGGCATTTACTATAAGAAGAAATCGTTCACCACATTTACCAAATAAAGGAAGAACGTGCTTACAGAATGGTAATACGAAATCTACATCACTCTATACCCTCAATGCAGCTGTTCAGTATATGGTACAGTATATCTGTATGTACAGTATATTTTTGATATTCCATGAAAACTTGATCCGTGGGGACAACACGAAGAATCTAAGATACTAGTCCGAAACAGATATTCTGGACAACGTCTATGATTCAGTTTTAAACGTGATATAATATATAATTTATACCTATTATGACCCACGAATTAATGTGAGGAATGTTTGTTGGTAGACTGAATGAATTTTAAAATCTAGACTTCTGATGTAGTTGAAGATTTTCTTTACTGAGCTTCCCATCTAAACCTAGCATCAGCCTTATATAAATATATAATATCTAACTAGTTGCAAATGTTCTGCAGAACTCTCAATTCTGAGTTAAGTGCTTTTTTATTTGCCAGATCAGCTACTAATGCCCATTTATCTCTGAATGACCTTTAAGCCAGAATAATGTAACTTAGACACCATATCCTTAAAGTTTATATAAACTATTTTTTTATAGATAGTATAATAATATTTTTATAATGATTTAAAGGAACGCTTTTAATGTCGGGCAAAACTGAGAATCTGTTAAAATTACCACTGATAAAGGTAAATTAATCTAACACCAATCGAAAGCTCTCATAATATTTATAGTTTATGCAATAAGAATTGATAAATAATGTGGTACTTAATATTGCTTAAAACGGATTTCGTAAATAGGATATTTTTTGACTACATATTAGATTTTTTATGTCTCTCAATGTCAATAAAGGCATCAGCAAGCGGGGAAGAAGTGTTAATTCTCCAATATTTATTTGTAAAATTTTGGACCGCTATATTTGATACTTTCTTAATCATAAATATACTAAACGCCTTGTGCTTTAGTAACTGTTTATCGCATAAAAGCAGTTCTTGAGCTTCAGCAAGAACTGCACAGTTCTAGAAATAGTTCATAGTTCTGCATAGTTCATAGTTCCTAGACCTATTTCAATTGCATTATATTCAATTTTTTCTAAGATTAATAAATTTGATTTGGTATTTGAGACGTAAAGAGTACATACATAATTCATAATTGAACGGATATAAGACTTATAAAATGGATGGCTGATGAAATATTGGGACTAATGGAAAGTAGGCGAAAACAGAAAAATAAAAACACTGAAGAATACAATAAAATTCATAAAGAAATCAGAAGGAAAATTCGGGATGCAAAAGAAAAATGGTACAGCAACAAATGTCTTGAAATAGAAGAACTGCAGACAAAGAATGATACGTTTAATATGTATAAAAAGGTAAAAGAAATAACTCAACCATATAGATCAACTACAAGTAGTTTACTTGATAAACAAGGAACAATTATAGTCAATGAAGAAGACAGATAAGAGAGGTGGAAAGAATATATTAAGGAGCTAGAACAAAAATGCAAATCAAAAGTATATCGACTGGTCCAAACATAACACTCGATGAAATGGAAAGAGCTATAAAGCTATCAAAGAATAGGAAAGCAACCGGTCCAGATGAAATTCCAAGCGAAATAATCAAACTGCTCGACGATAAGGGCAAACATTCCCTTCTAAGCCTCTTTAATACAACATACGAAACAGGACATATACCAACAGACTGGCTACTGTCAACATTTGTAATGATACCGAAAAAAATAAATGCCAAACAGTGTAGTGATCATCGCACTATCAGTCTGATGAGTCATGTATCAAAAATTTTCTTAAGAATACCTCGAGAATTTACAACAAAATAGAAGTACAACTAAGTGAAACACAATTTGGTTTCAGAAACAACCTTGGAATAAGATAGGCACTCTTCAGTTTGCAGGTCATGGTTCAAAGATGTAGGGATGTAGAACAACTACTATATATGTGTTTTATCGACTTCAAAAAGGCCTTTGACCGACTAAACCATGACAAACTTATAGGTGTCTTGCAACAGGTGGAAATTGATGACCGAGACCTTCGTATTATCAAAAATTTGTATTGGCATCAATATGCAAACATACGAGCTGGACACAATACGACGGAAGCAGTGGAAATACGACGTGGAGTGAGGCAATGATTTATTCTATCGCTTCTACTTTTTAATATCTACTCCGAATTCATTCTCAAAGAAGCCTTAGTTGAAGATACAGGCATTAAAATAAACGGAATCAATGTCAACAATCTCAGATATAGAGACAGCACGGTACTTATTGCCTCCAATGAAGAAGACCTGCAACAACTTATAAACAGGGTAACCGAAGTATGTGAAGAATATGGGCTAAAACCCATATTCTTAAAATATTTTTAAGACAAAATTTATGGTTGTCAGCAAAACGGAGTTACAACCAACGAACATCAGAGCGTATGGAATAGAGTTAGAAAGAGTCCATAATAATACCTACTTGGGTGCAAACGTTAACGATAACTGGGATATAAATAAAGAAATAAGAATACGCATTGAAATAGCCAGAGCCGCCTTCTATAAATTAAAGAAAATTCTAATTAATAGATAGAAATAGAAAATCTTAAAATTAGATTAATATGCTGCTACATATTCTCCACATTGCTGTATGGTATGGAGAGCTGGACACTTCTTCTTCTTCTTCGGGTTCCTTCTCCTAGCGGAGGTTGGAAATCATCATCGCTATTTTAACTTTGTTGGCCGCATTTCTGAATAATTCTAATGAGCTGCAGCCGAACCACTCTCTCAAATTTCTTAGCCAGGACATTTTGCGTCGTCCTGGGTTTCTCTTCCCTTGTATCTTCCCTTGCATAATCAACCTCAGTAATACGTACTTCTCACCCCTCATTAAATGTCCCAGATATTTAATCTTTCTAATTTTAACAGTTTTTATGACTTCACATTCTTTCTTCATTCTTTGTAACACCTCTATATTAGTTACTTTTTCAATCCGCGATATTTTATGCATTCTCCTGTAGCACCACATCTCAAAGGAGTTTAATTTTTTGATTTCAGACTGCTTTATTGTCCACGCTTCCATGCCATATAGTAAAGTAGAGAAGACGTAACAACGTAGCATTCTTGTGCGAATCTCTAGATTAAGGTTACGGTTGCAAAGTAATTTCTTCAATTTTATGAACGTGTTTCTTGCCATTTCTATTCTAGATCTGATCTCCTTTACTTGATCTCCATCTTCGGTTAGCCACGTTCCTAAATATTTATATGTTTTTACTCTTTCTATCCTTGTATTATTGATGATCAGGTTATTTACATTTTGTGGTTTTTTTTGAGAATATCATGGATTTCGTTTTCTTGAGATTCATTTGCAGTCCGTAACTTTCACATGCATTGTATACATGTTGTATTATGTACTGTAGATCTTCCATATCACTTGCAAATATGACAGTATCGTCGGCATATCTAATATTATTAATGCTATTTCCGTTGACATAAATACCTTCCACGATATCCAATAAAGCCTCTTGAAAAATCACTTCACTGTAGACGTTGAATAAGAGTGGTGAAAGGATACACCCTTGTCGAACTCCTCTAAGTATACTTACTTCCTCTGTCAGTTCTCCTTCGACTCTTACTCTTGCTTTCTGGTTTTGATACAGATTCGATATAATTTGTAGATCTCTACTATCAATGTTTTTAGTCTTAAGAATATTTAAAAGCTTCTCATGTTGAACTCTATCAAAAGCTTTCTTGAAATCTATAAAGCAAGCATATATGTCCTGATTCATATCCAGGCATCGTTGTGTCAGAACATGGACTCCAAATAATGCTTCTCTAGTTGCTAGACCCTTTCTGAAACCCATCTGTGAATCACTTATTTCTTGTTCTAATTTCATGTGGATTCTGTTATGTATGATTTTAAGGAAGGTTTTCAATGTGTGGCTCATTAACGCAATTGTTCGATAGTCATTGCAATCTTTAGCATTTGTGATTTTTGGAATCGTCACAAAAGTTGAGAGAAGCCACTCTTTGGGTATGTGTCCCGTCTTGTATATGGAGTTAAAAAGGTCTACCAAGACATCAATATTATCTTCATTAATTATTACATACTTACATACATACATACATTAATACATAACTTCCTCTTTCATTATTTCTGGTCCCGTGGTTTCTCCGTTAACTTCTAATAATTGTTCTACTTTTTGATCATAAAATAGTTGTTCAATGTATTCTTTCCATCTACGTAGTTTGTCTTGCGTTTCAGTTATAGTGCTACCATCTGCATTTTTTAATATCCCGATTGGTTTGTTACGATTTCCTGAAATCATTTCTTTAACCTTCCTATGGGTGTTGAAAGTGTCATACCTTGCGTCACATTCCTCGATTTCTTGACATTTAATGGACATCCATGTTTCCTTAGCTTGTATTATTTTCTGTTTTATTTGTTTATTAATTTCTTGATATTTAATTTTATCTTTGTTTTTATGTGTTCTTCTTTCGTCCATCTTTTCGAGAATTTCTTGTGTCATCCATTCTTGTTTGGCAGCTTTTGTAAATGTTAAAGTTTTCCGTCCCACAGTCTCGATTGCGTTCTTTATATTCTTCCACTTTGTGTCAATATCTGTAGTGTTCTTATTTTGTTGTTTTATTTCTTGGATACTCTGATTTATTTTGTTTTGAGTTTCTTGGTATGTATTTGGTTCTCTTAACTTATCAATGCATATTTGTGGTCTAGATCTTTTCATTAATGGTTTTCTCAATCTTACATTCATATTTGCTACTACTGGGTTGTGGTCCGAGTTTACATCTGCTCCAGGGTAAGTCTTCACTACTGTAATAGAGTTCTTGTACCTGTTCCTTATCAAGATGTAATCTATCTGATTTCTTATGATTCTATCTTTGCTGTCTCCAGGAGCTTTCCACGTGTAGAGCCAGCGATTTGGTAATTTAAACATTGTATTCATAACTACTAGTTCTTCTATTTGGCACATCTGAATTAGTCTTTCACCACGCTCATTTCGCTCTCCCAATCCATACATTCCAACACAACTATCCACACTTCCTCTGCCCACTTTGGCATTAAAGTCACCCATTAGTATCAGAACTTCACGTTTTTTTTTGTTGTTTTCATTATTGTTTCTAATTGCTCGTAGAAGTCTTCTATTTCTTGTTCCTCCTTGTCAGCTGTTGGTGCATATACTTGAATAACATACTGGACACTTACAGAGACAATAATGAAAAAATTAGGGGCTTTTGAGATGTGGATTTATCTACGAGTATTGCGGATAAGTTGGGTTGATCGAATAAGAAATGAAATAGTTTTACATCGAATGAAAAAGAGCACAGAAATAACAAACAGGATAAAAATTCGAAAGTTACAATATTTCGCTCATGTAATGAGACATTCAGAGAGGTATAACCTTCTACACCTCATAATACGGGGTAAGATTGCCGGAAGGAGAGGACCAGGCTGACGAAGAATATCCTGGCTCTGAAATCTCCGAGAATGGTATCAAGGAACCACCGCTAATTTATGTAGAGCCGCCGTAACTTCGTTCGATAATAGGACAGGGTACTGAAAGAAAAAGAAGATTCACTGTCATTCCATCTGAGGAGACTCACGTACATTTAAGTATCTCTTTTAAATTAGTTTTAGTTATGTGCTTCTGACCACCATGTTTTTTCCGTCGCAAATGCAATAAGTCTTTGATCATTACTTTTGTATTATTGCATAAGACGTTAAAAATTTTGAGAACATTTCTTTTAAAAATTAAAAAGCTCTTTGGATGTTATTACTACGTTCCCTGTATTTTGCCGTTTATGGCGTAATAAAGCGAACGTAGTTTAACGCTGGTAAAAGTGTAGGTAACTCAGTACTGAGATACACTTTGTTATTTAAATAACAATAACAGTAAAAAGTGAGGATACCATAAAACTTTCAGATTTTACGAATAACCAGGCATTAGTGGTAATATTTTCGGTACGCATTTTATATGCCCTTTTTATTAGACCGTTTGAAGAGACCTTAAATTCGTATTAATGGGGTGGTGTTTTAAAACCCCTATACACAGCGCTTTTCAAATGATATATGACTGCTGTATTTGATTGATAAAAGTTTAACCCTCTAATAGGGCAGCGCACAGGGTCCAGCTCAAAATATTTTCATGTGAATATGATGCAATTTTTTATTCTGAATTAATGCGTCTGTTACAATTTTTGAAATGTGCATTTAGAACACATCATATCTATGTTAATAAATTTCACGTCCTTATCGTTCACTAAACCATGCAGTTGTTGGATTATTTGAGCTAATTGCACACAAAACTCTATATTTTGTCAACTACACTTTTAAACAGTTGTCTATTTAGCTGACACCATCACTTTTTAAACAAAATAAATAACTTATGGGAAAATTGTAGGTTTTATCGTATAAATGAATCAATTTGTTAAAAAACCGTGCCCAACAACGTAGTTTAGAGCTAATAAAAATATTTTAACTCTTCTTTTTTTGTGATATTACTTCGATATAACATTATAAACTAGAATTTGTCTCTTAAGAAACTGCATGCAGTTATTGCTAAGTATTGGGGTTATAAGGGATTCTTCTTCTTCTTCAAGTTGCACTCCTATCGGAGATTGGAAATCATTCTGGCAATTATAATGTTGTTGGTTACGCGCCTGAATAGTTTAATTGAATTGCATCCAAACCATTCACAAAGATTGCGTAGCCACGAGATTTTACATCTTCCTACGCTTCTTCTGCCTGTAATTTTACCCTGCATTATATTCCTTAGTAATTCGTATTTTTCACCTTTCATGATGTGCCCGAAGTATTCCAATTTCCTGATTTATATGGAATTTAAAACTTCGCATTGTTTTCCTAGTTGTTCGAGAACTTGTTCGTTTGTTTTGCGATTCATCCATGATATTTTCAAAATACGTCAGTAACACCACATTTCGATTGCTTCTAGGTTTTTAATGTTGGATTTTTTAAGTGTCCAAGCTTCAACCCCATATAAAAGGGTAGAAAAAATATAACATCGAAGCATTCTTATCCGAAGAGATATATTGATATCGCGATTACAAAAAAGTTTTCTCATTCTATTAAAAGTTGACCGTGCAATTTCAATGCGGCATCTTATTTCTTTTGTCGGATAAGTATCTTCTGTGATCCATGCTCCAAGGTATTTGTGCGAAGATATTTGTTCAACTTCTGTATTATCTAGTGATAGCCTAACTTTGTTGTTTTGTGCTTTTAATACCATGAAACCATGATACATGAAACAAAAGTACCATGAACTTGGTTTTTTTCAAATTTATTTTAGTCCATGATCGTTGCAATATATATTTAGTTGTTCAGCAAGGTGTTACAATTCTTCTAGTGTTCCTGCCAGAAGGACGGTGTCGTCAGCATATCTTATGTTATTAAGTGGCTCACCGTTTATTATAAGGCCCTCACTGATCTTGGCAAGCGCTAATTTTGAGATGGCTTCACTGTATAAATTGAATAAAAAGGGTGATAAAATACACCCTTAGCGGACCTCACGGAGAAGTTGGATATCCTCGGTCAACTGTCATTTTTGCTGTTTGGTTCCAATAGAGGTTACATATGATTCTAATGCCTCTGCTGTCTATGTTTTTATTTAATAAAATTTCTTTAAGCCGATTATGCTGCACTCTGCCAACTGCCTTCTTGAAATCAATGAAACAGGCATATACTTCCTGATTAATATCTAAGCATCTCTGCGAAAGAACACTTACTGCAAACAGTGCATCTCGTGTTCCCAGTCCTTTAATAAATCCCATTTGTGTATTACTTATGCCTTCATCTAATTTCTTATGTATTCTATTGTGAATTACTTTTAAAAACAATTTTAAGACATGACTCATCAAGGCTATAGTGCGATGTTCATTGCACTCCTTTGCATTGACTTTTTTGGGAAGCAGTATGAATGTTGATTGGAGCCATTCTTTAGGTATTATACCCATAAGGAATTAAGCTAATTTTTTTGAGTTATGAGTATAGTTACAACATATCAGTTACAGTTATGAGTTACAAAGTTATGAGTACTTATATTAAAGATACTTATGCAGTTAAAAAATAACAATATTATGTAAATTATATTTAGTTAAACAATTGTATAACTTTTAAGAAGTTTATTAGGCTCTTTAATCGGCTTGAACAGTTCAGAAGTTCATTAAACTGTGGTTTATATTGTTGGCAATGAGATTGGCCTAGTAGCAGTGGCGCACCCAGAATTTGTCTGGGGGTGAGTTTTAAAATTTTTTTATACTACCTCCATTTTGAGTTCCTAAAATTTGGGTTTTCGTTTAACTTAAAGTACCAAAGATAGCAGTATCAAAGATTCAGGTATCTATTATCCTGCCTACCAACTAAAACCACCCTCTATTACTTGTGTTGACAATCGCACGTACCGTACTGCGAAAGTGGGGTGGCCGCTGTAAGGATGACAACATTTCTCGAACACTCCCTTCTCTTATCTAAATCTTATCTTTTGTTATAAAGCTATCTTCTTGTGACATTTTAAAGTAATTAATATTTTAATGGGAATAATCCACAATTGACAGTTAAAATGTTTATTGACGTTTGACATTAATCCAACTTGTAAATACAAAACATTTTGGAGACGGCTATTGCCGTATTCCCGATCTCCTCCGCCAATCATCACGGTCCAAGGCATGCTCCTCCTCCCAACCTCTTGATTCCATCGCTCTTCTAATTCCTTAATTCCATGAGCGTCGAGGTCTACCTCTTTTTGTTCTTTCAGGGGGCTTCCATTTGTAAAGTTTTTGGGGCCAACGTTCGTCAGGCATTCTCAATAGGTGTCTAAACCATTTTGAACATTTTTTTTCTATCTTGTCAATGACCGTTTCTGTAGCATTCATTTTATTTCTTATAGATTCGTTGGTCTTCCTTTCCTGATTTGATGTTCTAGAACTTCTTTTGAAATATTACATTTCAACTGCCAACAATCTTCTCTTCAGATCTGCAATAATTGTTTACACTTCAGAGCCATAACAAAGAACTGAGTCAACCATGGTTTTTCCTATTCTTTTTTGTTCCTTTTGGAACTGTTGCGATCCTACATCATACTTTGCATCCGCAAAGTTCAAGGAGAACAGTACGTCATTTCCTAGGAGTATTCCCATTCCCTGGCAGTGGTTTTTCCAATTTTGGAGAGCTGCATCAATATATAAATTAAACAGTAAGGTTGACATACTCCACCCTTATTTTAGTCCTTTAGTTACTTTTATTGGTTCTGATAGCCTATTTCCAATGTTTAAGTAAGTAGTGTTATCTCTGTATACTTCTGTGATTATTCCTAAAAGGTATGGGCTAATGTCGAGTTGTTGTAAAGTTTGCCACAATTTAAATCTTGGAACTGTATCATATGCCGTTTTTAGGTCGATGAAGGCTAGATGTACTTCGGTACTAACCACTATTCTTTTTTCTATTAATTGTTGAAGTATAAACAAGTTATTAGTGCAAGATCAAAGATCAAAAATTGAAACGTCGATAAACTTATTTTAACCTTCAATTGCGGCTTATTCCCATTAAAATAATAATTATATCTTATCTTTGTTGTTGGCCTGGTTGGTGTTTCTCTTTTTCTTCTTCTTTCTTTTTAATGACTGCTCAGATGTAATTGTGAACACTATTGCATCCCTCTGTACGTCTCGTCATCTTCACGATCATCTCTCTTACAGTCACAGGGTCATACCTATTTCTTTATACATGTTTCTCTTCACTGTACATCTATTACACTCCAGCATTGTGTGGGTAACAATGTTGGAATATTCGCAGTATAGGCATTTATCTGTATCTGTCTTTCTGACCCTATGAAGATACGCCCTAAAACAGACAATCTATCCAGTCCCTTAGGCTCGGGATCAGCATCTAGGTCCACTGGGCAACATCTTCCTTGTTGTTCTACTCCTCTTGCTATCTTTCCATTAATCTTTCCCTTTCTCCTTTTTTTTATAGTTGTTGTTAAATGATCTCTTCTTTCATAGAGATGTCTCTTCTCTACTGCTAACACATGCAGAGGAACACAAACAGTGATAGTCCACAAGGCCGCCGCAGATATAGTTCTGTAAGCGCATGCTACTTACAACAGACTCGTTCTGTCTACTTTTTCATAAGCTTAATATTAGGTATCTATATCTAAATATAATAAAAAATATTATTAATTTTTGTGTATTTATACAATAAATATTGTGTCCTACATATTTAAAGTGGTAATTTAATTATTCAATTAGCGTTTTGGATTTTTTGTATTGTGTGTGAAAGATAAGTTACATTTTCCTACTATTCCTTATATATTTTTTACTTTATATGCCCTGATGGGGGGATGGGGGGTTAACCCTCCAAACAGCCTGGTAGTGTTGACATTATATAAAGATGTCCTTGACGGTAATAGGAATAGCCAGTAGAGGGCGTAAGATGACGGTGGGATATTAGAGATATTAGGGATAAATACTTGTTAACGTTAGGTTGTATTTTTTTGAGCTTTGCGCCTTTGGTAATCCAAAGTTCCTGCAACTTGCCTTGGATATTAATTTTGAATTTTTATTTTATATGTTTTTGGAGCTGTATGCTGTAGATGGCTGTGTTGGCTGTAGATGCTTCTTTTGCAGTGCTGTTAGCCGTCTCATTTCTTTGGATGCCGATATGAGAACGCACCCATGTTATTGTTATTGAAGTCCCTCCGGAAGTACGGAGATGGACCAGTTGTATTATTTTTTGCTCTCAGTGATGTTGATTGAAAATATTTTTTACCAAAAGAATTGCATATAAGAAATCGATGCACAAAGCTACACGTTGATAATTATCAAAAGAAAATTCGAGAGCTTTTGAAATACTGAAGAGTTCCTGTATCAAGTTGTCGTTGTTGTTACTGCTACTTGAGCTTCTTTTTGTGTTTTAAATTTAGAAGATCTGTATTCGAGATATTTTCTTGATACTCTGTATATAACCTTCTCTTTTAAAACCTTAATGGTTTTCTGTCATTTTAGTTTAATGCAATAAGTTTTTAAATTTTAATGATTAAATTTACATATTAAATAAAGTAAGTAGCGGGTTGAATTATAAGTAAAGACTCCAGTGCTCTGCGTGGAATATTACAGGCTAGAAGACAGCTTTTAACTAAAGCTATTTAGAATTCAAAATCATCCTCTCTTTGAGGTTTGCATCAACGTTTGTAATACTTTACCGGTAGTTTCTAATTGTGGTTTTAGGCTAAGATCCTAACGGTCTCTACTTGAAAATCTGATTAGAATAAATTTCGTTTTTTTAGCGAACGAAGAAAAAAAGTATAATGTTTAATTAATTTAAAATAAATTCATATGTTCCTTAAAGACTCTAAGAATTCTTTATCTAAAGATGGGTTAGATCTCGTAGCAAAACATCTGCGGCGTTACTGATAGAAACCCTTTTTTCACTGCGCAAGTTGCGTGATGTAAAGTAGATTTCTTAGCCAGTTTCTGAATGTAGGTACTTAAATTAACAGTTTTTTTTTTTCAATAGCTTACCTATATCCATAATTCTCCCTCTCCCTAGATACCGCGATAATGGTGTTCTTTCTACTGCGCTACGTGGATGATGCTTTGTGTATTTGTGAAAAATGTTCTTTCATTCCGCCGAAGACATTCTATATCTATTTTATACCACTTTACAATACCAAAAGAGTGCTAAAATAGTTTAGTTACTAAGCGTTTCACTTTACAATACAAAATTAATAATTTAGTTTTAACTATATTTCCTCTTTTGGAGCTGTAGTTATAGGTAACTTGGTGTACTGGAGTATGTCTCAAACATATGACAGATTTCCAAAAACCATATCCATATATATGTATATTTTTTCTAGAAGTAACATACAATACTATCAAGAAACAACTGTTTCAGAATAAAAATTTTACCTCAAGACTGAAAATTTTATTTTTCATTATTAAAAAATTTTTGGAAGAAGATACTTAATTTTACAGCGGTAACTTAGTCTGATAAAACTGCTACCTTCTGACGTGTGTCAGTTTTGGTGATACATAAGTGTTTAATCTACTCAATACCACGTATGTGTACATTTGGGAGACGTTTTCTTGAGAAAATATTTATTTCGGTTTTAAATCAATGAAACATATAAAATAAATAAGTTATTATGACTGAACTTTTTATTTGTGTATTGAACAACTAAAAATTAAGGTTTATTGAGATAAGCATCATTATTCTTAACATTAAGCTACGAACTTCCGCAATCGATGAATGATTTCGTGATCTAGTGTGCTACAGACATTTCTCTGAATGACGTGCCGACAAGGGTGAATGATAGAGATACAGCTACATCGTGAATTGTATTGATGCTTGTTGTTTTAACCGCATCTGGGAAGTAAGTTCCAAAAGGGCTTGGATAATGGACAACTAACAGATACATTAGATTTCAGATACGACTTTGTAAAATCTCTATTTTCTTCCTATAAAAGATAGTGTAAAGCAAAACAAACAAAATAGGATGTAGTCTGATTTAATTGAGTATATTGGTGATAAGGTTATGTTGAAATTACAAAAACTACTAAAATTACAATAAACTGATAATATTTTTCTAATCGTTAAGGTTTGTAATTGATATACTACATAAAAAGGATTATCAGCAACGTTAAGATTCCAACTATTTTATTTTATTTATTTAACGTTTCGGTCTCTATGTCGGCCTCTACGTCAGCCTCCAAGACGTTTTCAAAGTATGAATTTAAAAAAAAATAGGTTTTTGTTACATTCATAAAAGATTTACATACAACAATAAGACATACCAGAAAATTTTACTGTTTTACTGGTAACTGATAACTGTTGTTACCAGACATAAAAGCGCAATTTATCCATATGAGAAAAGACAAACTAACGTAGTGAAAATATTATATACAAACAATATTTACCCAACAAATCCTAGTCTGATGTCCAGAAAGGCTCAGTGGCACACGAATTGATGAAATTGAATTAATTGGAAATAATGCAATTACGCTGTTCAACTGACGAGAGAGAGAGAGAGAGAGAGAGAGGCGAGATAAAATAACTGGAACACATCGACTAAGATGTAGAAAACTCATACAAAAAACTAGGCAGGCTGAGAGGCCCTGAAGTGGCACCTCCACCATGAGACTTATTTAATTACTGATTAAAAGTCGGTCTTTTAAATTATAGTTAGTATTAAACACCAAGAGATCCGATACTCAGATACCCAGATACTCAGATCAAACACACAGATATTATTTAAGCCGTTTCATTTATAGTGGGATCAACATGGTGAATATGAGCAGAGCAGAGCAGAATAGAGCAAACCAGGATTGACTACTCTGCTGCAGAAAAACAGAAAGCTAGAGCTGATATTATAGCACACTTTGCTGATATTCTAACCTTTTTCAAATAATTTACGAATTATATAGTTTTTGAAAAAAGTTTTGCTTTGGTATCCTTGAAATGACGTTCAAATGTAAGAATACAATCTAATTTTACCCTAAGTTATGTTAATTCTGTGCAGTTTTTTAAGAGTTTTCTATGTCACGTTTTTCACCATTAATAACATGCAGATTGAAAATGTGGAAAACTTTACGTATCTTGGAAGTGTCATAACAGAAAGCGGAGGTACAGAAGACGATATTCGTATGAGGATACGAAAAGCGCAACAAGCTTTCAGCATGCTCAATCCTGTTTGGAGGTCTGGAGACTACACTACGAGGACAAAGATCCGCATATTCCAGTCAAATGTCATGTCTGTACTACTTTACTGATGTGAAACCTGGAAAGCGACAAAAACCCTTACAGACAAACTGCAGGTCTTTGTTAATAAATGTCTACGAAGAATTGTTCGTATTTTCTGGCCTAACATCATCAGAAACGAAGATTTATTACACCTGACCAAACAAAAGAGGGTAGTAAATGAAATAAAGTCCAGAAAGTGGGGTTGGATCGGTCACACACTCCGAAAAAATAACTCCAGTATTGCAAAGACTGCCCTAGAGTGGAACCCCCAAGGAAAACGAAAAAAGGTCGCCCAGTACAAACTTGGAGAAGATCCATCATGGACGAGATAAGAAAACAAGGAAAGTCTTGGAATGAGGTGAAGGCCTTAGCGCAAAATAGAACCCGATTGCGCGTTTTCACTGAAGTTCTATGCTCCACTTAGGAGTTCAAGAACCTTATATATGTATATATATATATGTATATATATATGTATATATATATATATATATATATATATATATATATATGTCGCGTTTTGTTTAGCTTTTTTAGAATGTGCTGGTTCTTCTATGTACAATCTCTATAAATGTTGTCGACCGTTATGACTCTTGTATATTGTAAGTTTGATGTATGAGTGCATTTTCTTCAGTTCTGGTCCAGTCACTTATATTCCTGAGCTACCATTTCTTGTTTCTTCCTATACCATGTTTTCCTTCAATGTTTCCCTTAATAATTAGTTGTAGTTTTTCATAATTCTTGGGGCGCATTATATGTCCGAGATATGAGATTTTCCTGTGACAATCCTTAACAGATGTGGAGAATATTCATCCTTCATAGTTTTTCTACATTGGTTATTCTTGAGGTTTTACTTCTAAAAACAGTGATGAAATAACAGCGAGAATTTCACGTCTACATACATAAATGCTTCTACAGACTACAATATTATAAAGTCAAAATTAGTATCTATTAACTCACGTAGTAACGTATGCATCAGAAACATAGACTTTGATTAGTGAACGAGAAGATCAACTTCTCGTGATATGAAAAAAATAATTTATGGAAAACATTTGGACTTATACTTTCTTATGAAGAAATACAAAAACTGTACTTATAAAAAAATCAAACGGAAAGAGATCGAGAGGTAAGTTCAGAAAGAAATAGATTGATGGTATTGACCAGAAAAAGAACTAGGAATCCGAGAATGGGAAAATTAGCAAAGCAAAAAAAAAACATGGTCAGCTAAAGTCAAGGAAACAAAATATACGTGACACTAAATACCCCATATCATAGAAACCCCAACGGGGACCATGACCATCCATGGGCTGTAAGTGGTTACAGTTGATGGTAAGGTATACCAAATTTCTTTTTGGTTATCATCATCAACTGTATTTCATTGTTTTCATCAGTTATTATTGGCAGTGTATTTTTAATTTTGTCGTGTAATTCTGTCTTCATGTTGAGCCTAGAGGTGTTCTAGTTAATCTATTTCCTGACCATATCTCTTTTACTTGTTTGATTTTTTGGTATATGTGATTTTTCAATTAGCAAACTTAAGTGGTTTTAGGGTTTAGTCTTAGCGATTTTTATTGTAGTATGCTATTAGTTAAAGCATAGTAATAAAGCAAGTATGCTGTAATATGTTGATATTTAGAAGATCTTGAGCTAACATATAAGTTCTGTCTGAATTTGGGACGAAACTAATTAAAGACCAGTTAGGGTTTCCACTTAGTATTACACCAACGCAATTCAAGTAATTTGGTAAATCACTGCCAGATTAGTAGAATGTGTCCTATTCATGTTGGCGTTTTCAGACGTGTTTACCATCTTCAATATGTGCAAACAAATTTTTAAACAATTTGGACTAATTTTTGCGTTTGTGACATGGCGTCTCATGATTTTAATTATAACATTATAACTTAAGTACAATACACCGTGTTTTCCTTCTTTTTTCTGCTTCATCATTCATTATATGTGCACCATTTAAACCCTACACATCTTGTTGCTTTCCATACACTGTCATACGCGTTTTCAAAATCTATAAAAGTCATATATTTTAATGTTTTTCTCGATGATGATGGAGGCATGATCTGGTTTTCAGGAATCCTGATTTTTTTCACTGTATTTATCCATGTATTGTGCTATTTTATCTCTTATTTTTGCGGAAAAGATTTGAAATTAAAAGCATTAGATTAATCCGTCGATAGTTATTAGTAAGTCTCTTGTCTCCTTTTTAAATATGGACGACATGTATGATATATTCCATTCACTTAAAGTGTCTTCCTCTCTTTCAATTTCATTGAACAATTTTCCTGATCCAGGTGCTTTGTTGTTTAAGGCTTTTACAATGCCTTGTTTATATCTACTTCCATCATTTCAACTTTGCTATTAATTGCTTTCAAAATTTCATGTGTTTCATATTTGAAGCTATTTTCTTGTAGTAGCATTGTGTAATGTTTTGTCCATCCATTTGGTGTAGTTATTTGTAATATCTTTTTTCCAACCATCCGTAGACCTATTATAGCTGATTGTCTTATCTATGTTTCTGCATATTCTCGCATAGTGTTTTTGTTCTTCTCCAGTTGTACTACTTGCTTCATTTGCTGACTAATGGTAACGTATTCATCTCGTGTTCTTGGAGTTTTTTCGTTCAATCACGTATGGAATAAATCTTCTCTAATTTTGTTTAAGTATTTATTTTTTTCTTATCAAGTACTCCTTTTGCTGCTGTAATTAGTGTTTTTTTTTTTAGATATTGATACATTTCTGCTGGTGTCCATGCTTAATTGGTACTTAGCAAATTCTGCAACCTATTTTGATTTAAGACACTAACATTAAATTATTTTAGAAGATTCTATTTTAAAAATCTCGTATTTGTGACTCTTTCGAATTTCTCATCACTTTGTATATTGTAGTATTTTTGGTGATTTCGCGTGTGTATAAATTGTTCCAATACCAAACGATGATTACTTGCAGATTCTACATGTCTATATACTCTGACTTCTCGTATTATGGCTTTCTTAGTTTTCTCACTATTACTAAACCAAAAAAGTTTGTTTCCAGGTATACCATACACCATTAAAAAATAAGAGCTGCGAAATCCTACAGAAAATCCTTAATGATTCCTTTGTTTCATTCCTGAATCACTTAACAATCACATCTAGGGACGTAATTACTGTCTAATTTTTTTTATGACATTTACAAGAATTTGTATTAGTTAAGTAATTCAAAATTATAGCTATAGTGTCTTCAATTTTTTTTCCTAGATACTGCTCTAGATCTTATGGACTAAATGTATCGACACATGAAGAATAGTAAATTGTTAAAGAAATAAAACGTTTTTTATTCTGAATACGACAAATTTTTCGTTTTGCCATTACATTTGAATAGATTAAGACAAAAATTGCATTCGCTAACAAATGCTAATTTAAATATTAAATCGGCGGTAAAAATTTCTTTCTTTTGAAGCAACACATTTTACCCAAATCAATAGCTAGTAAAAGTATCCATCGGAAATTCTTCTAGTTGAGTGGAGCTATGCTACTGAATTTCATTACTTCTCAATTCGTTCCATATAGGTGCAACATTTTTTGAGTAAAGTACAGGGACGAGTTAGGATAAAGTTAAATATTTAACTATTGTCTGGAAACTTTATAGATATAAATTTATTTGTAAAATCACATATATTAATAGTTTTAAATAATATACACAAAATTGTGACCATTTTCAGAATCTGTAACTTACTGTAAAAATCTGGTGGTATGTGGAAATATATCCAAAGGACATCTGGACCGCACCGGATAGTATTGTACTGAGGAGGGCATGGTGGAAAAGTTCATGGTAAGGTAAAGTTCATCGTAAAGTGGTAGTACTTTACCATGCACCCTCCAGTCCCTTACGCGTTGTCCAATCTTACATCTACCCTACAATTGGACATAAGGGGCCGCAACAGAATAATGAAAGAACTTAAGACGAATTATGAAAACATCACTGTGGAATGATCTTACCAAATTTTTTCAGCACAGAGGATTAAAAACCAACTATGTCGAAGACGTTCCGTATCATTTCTTGGATGTGTTCACCGTATTTGCAGCTCCATACATTTTACACAGTGATAATGGTCGAAAATTCGCAAACAAGGTTATTAAATAAGTTTGCAGTATGTGGGATGAAGTGACAATTGTCCATGGCTCAATAGATAGAGCAAATCAAAATATCGAGAAAATGTTGGCCACATGGCTGGAAACAAACAAAACAAATGAATGGTCAGAACGAATAAAATTCATCCAATTTATGAAAAATTGAGCTTACCGTTTCGGTATTAATCTTAGTCGTTGATTAGATTATAACAAATATGTATTTTATGACACGAACTCGTAAGCTAGATCACAGAAATATATACACAGGGAGGACACTTACAATAATCGCTGTATTAATACTGCAGAACATTACTAAGTTTCCTCTTTCAGCAGGTACACATTAGCTAACTTACTTTGGCTCACTCTGACAAATAATTTTTGATGTCTTCAACACTGTTGATATTCCTGTTTCATCCAGGTTTACTATTCATTCCGGAAAATTTGTATTTTGTATGAACCACTACATAATTTAAAAAAAGACTATAACATTTGCTGAATTGAAAGCAGATGTCCAAGAAATACTAACGTTTTCGGGTCTCTTGTAAGACAAGTTTGGATGACGTTTCAGAAAGCCGTCCATTCATTCCTTGCCTACTTGCTGATGTTCAGACCAGTTTAAAGGAAAGTTGGTTTTTAGGGCTGTAGCATACTGATAAGTCAGTGACTTGGCGTTACAATATGTAAAGCCAAAAAGCTAACGACCTTGAAAAACGATTTTCCAATTCAGCTTCTTCTGTTGCTAAGAAGATTTGCCTAGAAGTCTATTTTGACGTATGTGGAGAATCGTCTTCACTAAGCGATTCATTTGCTGAACTATTAATTTGTAAATGTAGGAGTTTAAACCTTAATTTTTCACATGCCTATAAAAAGTGGGTTTAGATATTTTGAACATTAAAGCGGCACTTCTAATTGTTTTTTTTTTAATACACGGCTTTCTTTACATCTGCAGTATTTATAACTGCACGATTCGGTTGTAATTTCGCACCATTCTGCAAAATAGAAACAAAATATATCTTCACTAGATCTTTAATTTAATAAATTAAATAGATTAGTACAGTGTACAAAACATGAAGTTTGGTATACTGTACCAATATGTTCCCATCTATTTGGTCCATCTTTCCCAACCAACCCTGGGGTCTAAAAAATTAAGTCGTCATTTTACAATGCACTCTATACTTGTATTTAAATACGGCATTTAATCTCTAATTGTCTTATATTATTACATTAAATCACGAATTGCAGCACTCTTTAATTTGCGGACTATATTATTATATGATGAAATGTTAAAAAACTTATTTTACCCTATGGCACCTCAAATCCTCAATTGACATAAAAATGTTTAAATTTGCTCCTAGACATACATGAGTTATGATGGCTTCATGTCGACTGACAATGCGCCCATTACTGAAATAGCGGAAACATTGGATCGCAGTAAGGTGGTAAATTTCAATTGTCCCATGGTGTCCCATGTACCAATGCACCCCACCCTACCAAATCAAACAATGAAAGCGAGTCTCTGCACTTTTTGCGACTCTATTATTGTCTTTTGCGTCGTTGTTTTGTCCCGTCACAGTAGCGCAGCAAAAGTAATTTTATCTTTCAGTCTCTTATCTTACTAAAAAGTCTCCCGATTAAAGAGAAGTTTGTTTTTCAAATAGAAAAGATCATGGAGCAAATAAAAAGAAGGCTGTAGTGTTATTTAAATTTTAACTTTACATTGTATCTGTCAAACTGCCTATGGTGTTTATAGGAAAACACGATATAAGTGATACACTCAGTATTCATCATAATCAGTAGCTCGCCAACCCGTTCTGGATCCTGGCTTGTTCCAGGATTTTCCGCCATTCTGTTCTGTTTCTTTCTTTGCTTTTTCAGTTGGTAATCTTAAGTGTTTTCAGATCTTGTTCCACTTGTTCCATATATCTAAGTTTGGGTCTTCTCTTTGATCTTCTCCCTGCTGGTGTTTGCCTCATTATAGGTTTTGGTATTTCAGTGTCCAACATCCGTTCAACATGGCCTATCCAGCGCAGACGTCCGATCTTTATGAATGCTATGAGCTCGGGTTCATTCTATGCTGTGTATAGTTCAAAGTTATATGCGCTATATGTCTTTTTTCTTTATCCCCTTATATATGTGTCTAAGGATTTTTCGTTCAAATATACCTAATAGATTCTCATCGCTTTTGGACAGTGTCTATGTCTCTGATCCATATACAAGGATCGGTTTTATCATGGTCTTGTATATTTTGCATTTGGTTTTTCTGTGTTGTTGTTAGATCTTGGGTGTTTAATTAGTCCTGTGACGATAATATATTTTATCGTCTAGAGTACGCCTATGTGTTAAACAAAACACGTTTTTGTTCCATCTCGAATAGTATAAAAGTCGAAACTGAAAGACAGCTAACCATTCTCGACGCCTTGAGTTGAGAATATCCGACCTTGGGGACAGGTGAGTTGAACGTGTCCCAAATTCTTTCCGAACCCAGTCGATCTGGCGCACTGAGCGAGATTGACAATCCTTCCTTTGACCGCGTCAATCTGGTGCGTTGAACGAGATTGGCATATTCTTTCCATCTAGTGTGTTGAACTAGATAGACAACCTTATCTCCGTCCGAGTACTCGTTCTGCGTTGAAGAACGAGTACGACCTCAATTCCTCGATCGTCATATCTTAGTTTATCATATCGAATATCGTCACCCCCATCTACCGAAATAAATAAACAGTACGTTCTTGTTTTTAAGCATCATATTCAGTAAACACTTAGCGTTAATTACTTTTTTCATTTATATGTTAGTTCGAAATAAATGTCTATATGAACGAATCCTGTTTCTCTGGCTAAAATACACTACTGGACGTCACAGTCCATTATTTATTATTATCTTTATTATTATTAGTCCACTGACATTGTTATCTGCGGTAACTAGTGAACCTAAATATGTAAAATTTTTCATGCTTTCGATGTTATAGTCTTCTATTGTCAGATTCTGTAGGTTTCTTTGGCCTGTCGATTTACTGGCCTTCATGTATTTGGTTTTTATTTCGTTAATGTTTAGGCCACTGTTTGGTGCCGCTTTTTCTATCGCATTAAGTGCTTTCATCACCTCTCTTTGGCTTCTAGCTATTATATTAACATCCTCTGCAAATGCCAATATTTCTACACTTTTTGTTATTATTGTTCCTCTGGTGTTGACTTTTGACTCCCTTATGATTTTTTCTAATGTGATGTTGAATAGAATACAGGATAGGGCATCTTTCTGTCATAGGTCCGTTCTCACATGGATTGTTTCTGTTAGTTCGTTTTGAATTCGAATTTTGCTTTGTACTTCAAGCGTTTCTTTTACTATATCAATGAGTTGAGTAAAAATATTATACTCTTTCAGTGCATGTATCAGAAATTCTCGATGAATGTTATCATAGGCACTCTCAAAGTCAATGAAAAGATGATGTGTGTCTATATTAAATTCACTAGTCTTTTCCAAGATTTGCCCCAAAACGAACATCTGATCTATTGTGGACTTCTGCCTGCGGAAATCACATTGATATCCCCTAACTATTTGTTCCACATATGGTCTCAATCAGTCATACACAATATTTGACAGTATTTTATATGCCACAGTCAGTAGTGTTATTGCCCAGCAGTTTTTATATTGAAGCTGATCTCCCTTTTTATGTAGTGGGATAATTACTCCGGTATTCCATTCTTGTGGTAGTTGTTTAATATTTCATATATTTACTATTAGTTCATGTATCGCATTTAACAGGGAGTCTTCACCTTCCTTTATTAATGATGCGCTAATGTTGTCTAATCCAGGTGACTTGTTATTTTTCAGTCTACTAATTGCTTTTTGGATTTCAGCTACTGAAGGGGGGTTGTTTCTTTGGTATCCATTTGTTACAGTATAATTTCATTATATAGTGGCTCTTCGTTGCTTTTTAACTTTTCTTTGAAGAATTCTGCCCATCTTTGTAGTATTTGACTCTGTTGAGTTACTATATCTCGTTCTTTGTCTCTACAGATCATTGTTCTTGGTTTAAATTATTTTCTACTTTTATTAAGTTTTTGGTAGAATTTTCTGGTTGCTGATGGTTTATTTAGTTCTTCCATTTCTTGGAGTTTTTTTCTATGTGTTCTCTTTTCTTTGTGCGATGTATTTTCTTCTCTTCCCTCCTTAGCATTCTATATTCCTTCTCTGCCTTTCGTATTTTATGTCGTTGTTGTAGTCGTTGATATGCTTATTATTTTTCCTCTCTGTTATGTTACGACACTCTTCATCGAACCACTGTCCTTCAGTTTATTTGACCTTTTTTTTAGATCCAGGGTCTCTTTGGCCGCGTCTTATTGTTTTTACACGCTTCCCATTATCTGTTTATCTCTTCGTGCTTTTGTCAGTTTTCTAGCCTTTCTTTAATGTATTCTTTGTATTTTGCCTGTTTTCTGTTGTGTGCTAAGTTTATTTCAAATTTTTCAATTTTGTATCCCTTTTCTTTTTTAATGGTTGCGATTCTGGCTCTTATTTTACTTTCGACTAGGTAGTAATCCACTCAGTATTATAACAAAATATATTAATATACGAATTTTATTAAAATATATAAAAAATGTTAGTTTTACGTGTACCTTACTTTTTATATAAACTCTTAAAGCATAAACAATAAAACAAAACAAAAATTAGAAATTGTTGAAAGGGGTTTTTGGAGGCATGCAGATATATTTCATATTAGGGGGAATTACTTTGGTGCGATTAATCTTAATATTCATATAATGTACTTTTTACATTAGTATTTACGATGGTGTGCTTAAATTTTATCCTTAACATTTGTTCTAATTTAAAACGAAATATAACGAAAAAATGGTACAGCTATACAGTTAGCTCCAACTCTGGAGGTGAAAACTCCCTGCAAAAAATACAATTTCGGGGAAGAGCGAAGTATTAAATTGCTTTTATTTTTGCACTCACATATAAATCTGAAAGGATATTATAATCCATATAACTAAGTTGTTCCGTTTTTTTCGGAAATCTACTTTTCTTTGTGAAAGTATTCGTATTTTATGGTGGTTGAATTCATTGCAAAATTACTGTTGAAAATGGGGATAGAAATGTACACTTCAAAAATGTAACAATTTTGTTATAAACGTTATACGGTCGATTATATACCTTTGTATGAATATTTGAGGTGCCGTATGTGACAGTTACACAAGGTGTTTCACGACGAGCTTCTGCTTCTAGTTCCATGACCGTTATCGATCGTTGAATACAATATTCTTTATCGTGACTTTATTGACAGCAGCTCTAAATAATGATGTAGTCGATTTTACATACCATTTTCTGTGATTTTTCAGCCATGATGTTCTTTTTCTACCAGGACCACGTTTACCTTGGCTCTTTCCAGTAGTCGCACATCTCAAAGACTTCCAAGCGTTTAGGTATGTCCTCACTTAGGGTCCATACTTTCACTTTATACAGTAATACTGTATGGTATTACTAAGATCCTGTATGTATTAAGATCATGGCTCCAAAGTACGTTTCTTGTTTTTACAAAAATGGCTTGGAATTGTTCTATACAGCTTTTAACTTCTACGGTTGGATCCCAGCTGGCATTGATATTATTGCCAAGATACATGAATTCCTCTACTCTGTCCAGTACGGCATCTCCGAATTTTATACCGTCATTCTGTATGTAGCTTTTTTTGTTCTATCTATATAGCCCTTGCTGTCCAGTTTTGGACATAGGCCTCCTCTTCCTTCTTTCATGTCTCTCTATTGTAGGCAGTTTGTATCCACTTCGGGTCTGCGTGTTTGTTCAAGTCATTTGACCATCTCATTTGTGGTCTTTCTCTTTTTCGTTTGTAACTATATGGTCTCCAGTGTATAATTATCTTATTCCATCTGACATCTTTCTGTCTTATGGTATGTCCAGCGAACTTCCACTTAAGTTTTGCTATCTGCGTTGATACATCGGTCACTTTTGTTTTGTTGCGGATCCAAGTATTTCTTTTCTTGTCTGATAGCCTGATGTTCAGCATTTGCCTTTCCATGGCTCTTTGGGTCTTTGCTATTTTTTTCATGTTTTCCTTTGTAAACGTCCAAGTTTGAGAACCGTAGATGAGAACAGGAAGTATACATTGGTTGAAAACTCTTGTTTTTAAATATTGGTGGTATTTTCTATTTTTTAGTATATAAGGTTAGTATAACAATCCATAAAAATCAGGTTACTACGATGTTACATCTTTCCTATACTGTTGTACGGAGTTGAGTCATGGACTCTCATAGACGCCACCTGCAAGAAAATTGAGGCTTTTGAAATGTGGCTTTATCGTCGCATCCTGAAGATATCGTATACCGACCACGTTACTAATGAGGGTGTTCTGTTGAGAATGAAAAAATAAAAAGAGCTGTTAACCACAATAAAAACAGTCAAAATCGAATACATCGGTCACATCATGAGGAACAGCAAAAGATATGGACTGCTGCAACTAATCTTGCAGGAAAAAGTAGAAGGAAAACGGGGACCAGGAAGGCGAAGGATTTCCTGGCTGAAAAATCTACGAACGTGGTTCAACACAACAACCACAAATCTTTTTAGAGCAGCAGTGTGGAAAGTGCAGATTGCCATGATGGTTGCCAACATCCGAAATGGATAGGCACTACAAGAAGAAGAAGAAGAAGAAGTATATAGGAAAGTTTTCCGAACTATATCCAAGCCAACCGTATCCTTCTCTTTATTTCTCCGGTCTGATTTTCTTTATTTAATTTAACTATTTGTCCCAAACATACATATTCTTTTATTTGTTCTATAATTTTTTGTGCAATTGTAATTATTAATTCTTCTGGTTAGTTGGTCATAATTTTCGTTTTATTATAATTCATTTGTAGACCTATTTTTGTTGATTCGCTATTTAATTCATTCATCATATTTGATGTCGTTCGTGATGTCATTCATCAATGTCGTCTGCATATCTCAAGTGATTCAAATATTGGCCATTTATGTTAATACCTCGTTTTTCCCATTATAACTTCCTCATAACGTCTTCCAAAGCTTGATTGAATAGTTTAGGTGATATAGTGTCACCCTGTCTGACTCCTCGCCGTATCTTAATAGGCTCCGTTTGTTCAACTATTTTAATGGATGTAGTTGCTTGATCATATGTATTGAAAATTAAGTCCGTATAATATCTATAGTCTATTCTCCCATTTTGTAAAGAGTTCTTTACTGCCCAATGTTCCACCTTATCGAATGCTTTTTCAAAGTCTACAAATGCCATATACATTCGGATTTGATATTCGTTGGCCTTTTTATTTATTATTTTTATCGTAAGCAGATGGTCGCTTCTACTGAATCCTTTTCTAAAACCGGCTTGCTCTCTTGACTGGTAATTATCTAACTTAGTTGTTAATCTGCTTGTTAGTAGTTTAGTTAATAGTTTGTACATTACATTACATGAAGTAGCGCTATGGGCCTATAGTTTTTCAGATCTTTTCTATCATCTTTCTTAAATAGTAATAGTGTTATTGCCTCGTTTCATGTGGTGGGTAATTGTTTTGTGTTCAATATTTTATTCATTAGTAGAGATTTGTTATTCTTCATTTATTTGAGTGAGTTTTCATTTCATTTTTACCGATTTCTGGTTGTAGGTCAGAGTTAACGTTCTTTATTTTCAGTTGTAACTAATTACGGATTTCGTGGGTTGGTTTTTGTTCTGTTTTATACAGATTTGTATAATATTCGTGCGTTATCTGTAAAATTTCTTTTATATTGTTGGTGTGCACTCCTTCTTTGTTCTTTATGCTATTAATTTGTGTATTTCCCAGGTTCTGCTTTAAGCACTTCATGTTTCTATTTTTTGTTTTCTCTATCGTTTCTTCCTGTAATCTCTGTTTATACTCCTTGATATTTTTTCTAATAGTTTTGTTTATTTTTTTGTATTCAATTTACTTCTGTTCCCTTGTTCTAGTAATGTTTTTATGTTTATAAGAATCATTGTTTCCTGGGATATGAAACTTTTTTTTGTTGTCTGTGCTATTTCTTTACCCAATTTCATTAGAGTTTCAGTAAATATCATGTTTATTTCATCGATATGTTTGTATTCTATATCTTCCTTGGTCGGCAATATTTTTTTTTTCTCTGTTTGTATTTTCTTTCCATTTTTTTTCTTGTTTCAAATCTACTATCAATGCTCAGCTTTGCTCGGACTAGTCTATGGTCGCTACCAGTTGAGCAGCCATTTAGGGCTGTTGCGTCTTTAAACATGGATTTTTGCGTTGAAAGAATATAATCAATTTCGTTTTTAGTTTCACCATTGGGACTAATTCATGTCCATTTTCTTTGGGTTTTTTTTTTTTGAAGAAGTATTCATTGCATATAGTTGCTTCTCCTCCAAGTAATTCATCAATGTGTGTCATCTATTATTTCTTTTGCCTTATCCATAGTGTCTCACTTCCTCTTCTTCTTTATATAGTTGTTCTCCTATTTTGGCGTTGAAGTTCCCGATTATTAGCGTTTATTTTGATTTCTTTTCTTCCATAGCTGTTGTTATGTCTTTGTAAAAATGTTCAATATCTTCATTGCTGATTCTCAAAAGAATCACCTTTATGACTGGTTTATAAACCAATACCTTGATATGTAGAGATAGTTGTGATCTTTTACCTAGTAACCACTAAAGTCTGCTAAGCTTAAGACCCAGTTATTTTCTTTTCATAATTATTTGCTTCTTTCATGTTAACTGCCAGTCGAGGTTCATACCCAGGTATTTGATAGGATTTTTTTGTTGTAACTCTTGGTTATTTAAGGACACTCGTGACCACGTGTTTTTTCTAATAATAAACGATATATGAAGTGAAGTGCCTTCTTCTACTTTTATTCTCCATTGTATTGTAATTTGTATTTTGATAAAATTGGCCTATAGTAGAGCAACGTTGGGGTTTATGTGTAAAGCTAAAATTACATTGTCTCCTGTGTACGTTGCTGCTATGATATCGTTTTTCGTAGGTAAATCGGCTGTAAATATCAGCTACAGAAAAGGTCCCATAAGACTACCTTGGAACCACTACTTTGATTGAATTAGTTATCCAAATGAGATAAATCGATCTATTTACTACTAACAAGACAGAGCTCCACCGCATTTGGCACTTTTAGTTAGCAATTATTTAAACGATGTGTTTCCCAATAGGTGGATTGAAAGACGGAAAGTTGGTAGAAGGATCGAATGGCCGGCTAGATCCCCGTTTTGACTCCTCTCGATTACTTCTTATAGGGTTATTTAAAATCTGAAGTATTTTTTAATAGACCAAACAGTATTGCTGATTTAAAAGTTGGGTAAACGGAAGAAATTAACAAAATAACCTCCGAGGTCGTACAAAATGTTGTACTAGAATTGCAAAATCGCCTCGGTTATTGTCAAGGAGTGAATAATGATCATTTTGAACATTTAATTTAATTGTAAAGAACATTGAAAAATAAATTCTAAATCTTATGTGACATTATTATCGTCATTCAACCTAAAGTTTTGTGATAGAGACATTATCAAAATTTTACATCTTAAAAATCACTTTTCTCATGAATACACCAAACTTAAAAAACTTTATATTGCTGAACAGAGGACTAAAATCCCTTTCTAACATGGTGTCGCACGACCCCCTTTGTTATTTAAAATTTTTGAGGGGGTACTTATAATTCAAAGGGGGTGCTGGAGGGGATAATATTTTTATACTGTAAATTGTCAATCTAAGAATAAAAATCGAACTATTTCAGTTTTTTTTTCACATAGTACATAAGAACGCTAAAAATGAATTTATTCCATACATATGGACCGCAAGGTATACTCTTTGCGTCTATCTGTTCTTCACTTATTTGCTTCTTCTTTAGGCTTTCCCATATATCTTTTCTTTTGACCAAGTCGAATCCTTTTTCCATGTCTATAAAGCTCAGATATATTTCTCTATTTTTCTTCAAGGCTTTTTCTATTACTTGTTGCATGGTGAATATATGGTCTTGTGTGTTGTGTCCTTTCCTGAATCCACTTTGTACGTCCTCTAATTTATGTTCTATTTCTTTTCTGATTTTCCTTTCTATTATGGTTTCGTATACTTTTGCTGCTACACATAGTAGTGATATACCTCTATAGTTCTTACAGTCTCTTGTGTTTCCTTTCTTATATGTGGGTATAATTACTGCATTTATCCATTCTCTGGTTATTACTTATCTCTTCCATATTAGGTTATATATGTATAACAATTTTTCTTGTGCTTTTACTCCTATATATTTTATCATTTCTGCTGCTACTTGCACCAAGTACATATTTCCATATTTCTCATGCCTTCATCGATGTTGCCAAGGAATGTTGTTTTGGTTCTTCCTTTTCTTTTCTGGCTAATATATCTATCAAGAAACATTTTTTATCTAGGTCAATTTGTTCCATCCACATTACATACTCTACTTACCTCAGAAATTTTATCTTAATATATTTTACGAGATTTGGGTCCTGAATATATTCTATAAATTTCGAAGTTGCATCTTCTTTTATTACTTTTTTTTGTTAGACTCCAGGTCTTTGTTTTATAGAATTTTACCTTTGTATTTTTCCACCAAACTGATGAACCAAATAGTCAGAAATACGTATTTACGGTTGCCTTCCAAATTTTTTTAATTCGTTTTCTTTTGTATATATATAACAGGTGAAAAACTGTATAAAGTATTTATCGGCTATTAGGAGGACCCAATAGTCCATTTTACGAAGTATATTTTTAAAGTGTACTTCTGTCTTTTATTTATGAGATGCACTCCCGTCCGGACGTGTCGATGAGAGAAAAAGACCGAAAAAACGCCACCAACGGCCGTTATTCAAACGATTATATATTGTGTTTGATGTACGGAAAAATATTTTTCAGTCTCGCTAGCCATTTTTATGAATTAAATGAAGTGACTGCGGAGATTTTCCGTATATCTGCCGTAAAAGCACTTAAATTTATAGAAATAATTGCCACTCGTGGAACTATCTTTATAAGTAATTTATTTTCACTTAACTAATTGCTCTTTAGATAAAATTTCAGTTAAAGTTGTAAGTTATCCATCGACTTCATAAAACTTAAGACAATGGATGGAAAAATAGCAAATTATAAAAGAAAATTATTTTAATATTTTTAAATTATTTTACAGATCTTCTCAGAATTTTATTTTTATCTATCCATCATTTTTATTCCGCCTAAAAAAATTATCAAACTAAGCTTCCATCTTGCTAATTTTGGTGAATAATATCTACACATCATTGCCTATGATCGCCTAGAGCCTGTGAATTGTCAGCTTTTCGAAAACGCATCAAAGTAAACCGCTTGATGCTTCTGTTTCGACATACTATTACGAACTATTGTGTGGACGCTTGTATGAAGATTATACCGATCATAGATGATCACACGATCAGCCATAATCGCTGATAGTGTAGTGTAGGCATGAGAATTCTGATGAGTACCTTTTAGGTGACATCTAGAAGAGTCATACCATGTAGTTCTCGGACTCCCCTTCTTATCTTCCTTCTTATACATACGATGCATAAATAAATAGTTTCTCTCGCTTTTTCTATTGTCGGTGACATCATTGCATCTGTTTGGTCTCCGTCTTTTAATATCACTTCCCGTTATTTCTCATTTTTCTATACGGTTCTTCGTTAAGCAACTCTTTGAAATGCTGTTGCCATCCATTTAGTTTTCTTAACTTTGTTCTTTGTTACTTTTATTGCTAGTTTCTACATATTTTGTGCGTTGCCATAATTTAGTCATTATTTGAATCCTGCTTGATACTTAACATTAGTTTTCTAGTTGATGTGACTTCCCTTTTGTTCATTTACTGCTGTCTAACTTAACACTCTACTATCTATTGTGTTAGTTTAAAACCAATCCTGACTGATTTATACTAAATTTCCGACTGAATTTTCCTCCCCATACACTCAAATTATAGTTTCTTTATAGCTGGAGGAGTTCTTCTGATCTTAGGTGAAGCTATTCCTGTGATCGAGTAGATATTAGGGACTGAGGTAGGTTTAAGGCACCCTGAAATGATTTTATCCATCTCATGCAGTGTTCACTTGCGAGACGTTTGTTGAGGCTGTTTAGACTTGATCTGCTTCCTCGGTTACTCTGAAACTTAATACGAACGCTGTTGGTTGTTAATTTAATGTCTTTTTACACTTTTTATGTTTTGGTTTTGGAGACCAGTATGTATTGGTTTACGGTATTATACGCTGCGCAAAGGTCCATGAACGTCACACCTTATCTGCTTTTTTCAATATAGCCATATTCAATATGTTACCAGGTTTAAATAGCGCGATCAAATAAGATTTCCTACATAGTTTCGGGATCTTTGTTGAATACACTTTTGATCAAGTCCGGGATCCATTAACTTGTGACTGGACCAAACTGTTTGATTTGTTCAGTTCTTATGTCGTCAGGCCAAGCAGCTTTGTTATTTTCCAGTTCCAGAACTGCTTCACAAATTTTTTTGGGAGGGAAATGATATTTTGGTATATGATTTTCGTTGTTTTTATTTTTTTGTATTTTGATTTTCTGTTGCCTCCTGATGGTTTTTCAATTTAATAGCAGTTTCTGTGCCATCTGGTTAGCACTCATATTCCCCATTTGAGTTGTTACACGTGGCTTATCTTGGTAAATAGTTTTAACAGTGTATTAATAATAAAATCATTTTTTCTTCGGCAGCTTCTATAAATTAAATTATTTTTTGTATTATTGTGTTAAATACGGTTTTACATTTCTAGTACAGATAATAGAGCGAGGAAATTAGCTATCTTTTCGATCAGGAAAATACTAGAAATAATTTATATAAATCATTAAACGGTAAAACTTGAATAAATCTAAGTAAAATTTAAATGCGTCTTTCTAATTTTGAAGGAAACGCTTCATTGTGAAGGGGATAAAGTTACTTTTACTAACTTCTGACTTTCCTGTCGTATTTCCTCGAAAAGTGAGGAGGGATTTATTCCCGCAAATATAACTTTATATCAATCAAATTATTGACTAGATGACCTCTTTTATATTTTTGTTTCAAATTCATCTTCAGACAAAATGTTAATTCTTTTAAGTGATACTGTGTATAGAAATTATTATATGAATTTATTATAATTTATTATAAGAGTTATCCAGAATCTCTATTGGAATCAAAAAGTACGAGTGAGACTGAACAAATCAACCAACACAGAAGAATTTGAAATTTTAAGAGAGGTGCAACAGGGGTGTATTTTGTCTCCTAAGCTCTTCAATCTCTATGTGGAGAACATTTTTGCAGAGGCACTTGAAGGCTCTGAGTGTGGAATAAAGCTTAGCGGGTTCCCGATAAATCCATTGAACCTTGGACTGTGGAAATTATCTTTTCGTTAATCACCTGTGGCGGATTATCCAGCCATAATATTTAACGTTTATTAACTATATATGAGGTTGAATGAATTTCTCCTATTTGTTCGTTCTAGACTGGTTAATGCGACGAATTGCTATTATAATACCAATTTCTTTCATTGGTTTGTCTCTTACAAGCGGGTTGTCATCCAAACTCATCTAAACTTTTAAATAGACCGCCCAATTATTTGGGGTGGTACTTCTACCTTGTTGCTCTGTCAAATTTTTGACCTCAAGGTTGGCTGTCTTCTCACGGTTTAGTTCGGTCTGTTTCAATTAACGACATTTTCCCGGCAGCAGCTGTAATGCTTTGATCGGTAACTTCATTTACACTATTTTTTTAAATAAAAATTTTTATTAAACATCACTTTAATAATGCTACCTAAAGTTAAAATCAAAGGTAAATAATTATCAAATAGTTGGAAGTAAATCTATGATTTTCTTGGTTCTTTTCACCACTTAAGATAAAATAAAATAATACTTAGGTATACTTTAGACCACATGGTCAGTTGCTGTGCTAATTTTTAATAAGTTGCTAAATGTTGTTAGTTAATTGATTGTTTATACAATACTACCATATAATGTCCATTTACTTGAGTTTTATTCACAAACTTGTTAATATGTTTGACTGCTACATGTCTTTTTAAGGTAACACTTATAACATCTTTTTCATGATTGTGTGGTTCTCGCATTGTACTTTTTAGATGAACTGATGATGCTTTCAGAATACGAAAGCGAAACGTCTTCAAAATAGATAAAGTAGCCTATCAACTTTGTCTTTTATTTCTCCACCTTGAGACCGATATAAGAACCCACCACTCTTCTGAGTGATCCTTATAATATATTGGATTGACGGTCGTACTCCTTTTTCCGATATATATATATATATATATATATATATATATATATATATATAATTGTTTTAGATTTATATAATAATGTAAGATTACAATAAAATCATTTGTAACAATACAACCGACATGAATATTACAAAATATTCCTAAAAACATGAGTATATATCCAGGCACTCAAAATAAAGAGTGACAACTAATTTCTCGAGCGAAAATCACAGTAGGTCTGACATAAATTGTAGTATCATAACATATTCCACCCCCCTGAAGAGTAGTCTAATCTTCAGACCGCAGAGAAGTAAGTAAACAACAATGAATCATGGACAGCTGTGTCAGTTGTGTCTCGAACTACACTACCCTACACGCTTATCAGTTGTTTCGTGTAAGTTTGAGTGAAAAAATGATGCATTCATAAGGAAAACAATGGAAGCTGGCAATCGGCCTAACCGTCGTCGAGGATGATGACGGCATTGGAGCTGCTTTGTGATCGTGTTAGACTAGTAAATAACCACAGAAATCCTACTATGATAAAATATTAATTAAAAATATACTGATAAAATATATACTTATTAATTATACTGAAATAGGGTTTATTAACCAACTTGTTTTTCTTATATTCCGTCTTAAATAGTAATAAAAGGTGTCCCAAACTGTACGCAACATTTAGATTGAATAGAAAACACGTTTTTTTTAAATTGTATTTTTTATTACTAAATCAGAAAGTGCATAGGATAGGGTTTTGTATGGAATAGCATATCAGGCAAATGGCTCCCACGACTTTGCCGGCACATACGCACTCTTTTGTCGAAATTTTCCACGACCATTTTGCATAAAAGTGGCTGAATTTCGTTGATGCGGCGTTGAATTTTCTCCTTCAATGCACAGGTGGTTGTAGGCTTGTAGACTAAAAAATAATATAAATATAATTCCTAAGAAACGAGAAAACATTTCAATACAATATGATAATTCTGGCAGAAGCGTAAGTTTGAAAAAATATATGTGATAATTTATATAAAATCTTTTATTAGAAGCATTTTTTATTAGAAATACGACATTTCTTATGAATAGGTGTTATTTATAATTTTTTTTTAACAATGGAGCAGTAGCTTATAAATTTGCTGAATATATAGAGGAAACATTTAAGTTGATAAATGAAGGTGATAACACAAGTAAGAGGGAAAGCGTCACACAGGAAAAAGGTGAAACTAAAATAGTCACTCAAAAAGAAGTTTTCAATGAAATGAAAGTTAACATTAATCCAACGAAAACATCTATGATGCTTTCTGTTTAAATTAATTACTGGAAAAATCTTAAAACACCTCTCTAGAACAGCCATAGTAAATCTGACATATCTTATAAAAGCCTCGTTCAGATTAGGATATATTCTTAAGATATAGAAAGTAGCAGAGATCATAATGACCCTTAAACCTGGAAAGCAACCAAATACAGAATCATCTTTAGTCCAGTTTCCTTACTATCCTTACGAGAAGCTATTGCTGAAAAGGCTGAAATCTCTCATACGTGCCAAGTCTCCAATTCTATAATCCCAATTTAGGTTTCGAGAAAATCATTAAACTATCGATTAAATGCATATAATAACAAATATAGAAGAGAAATAAAGATGTGGAAAGAAAAGAAAGTTGGTTTAGCTGTCTTTCTCGACGTGGCGCAAACTTTTGATGAAGTATGGGATGAAGGACTTAAATATAAATTAAACAGGATTTTACCAAGTATGTAGACAGAATTATTGGAATCATATATTTCAGGTAGAGTTTTTAGATAGAGTTTAAACAAAAAGAAACCTAGTCGGCATTAAAAGAAATCAATGCAGGTGTACAACAAGGTAGTGTGATGGAACCAGTCCTATACCTAATATACACTAATGATATCTCTGAATGAGATCATAACACAATAAGTACCTTTGCTGATGATACTGCCTTGTTGGTCGTAGGTGAAGATCATGCGGAAGCAACAAGAAAACTGCAAACCTTTCTTAACAGATTTAACAACTGGTCTAAATGCTGGCGAATTAAAAGAAGTCAGCGACAATAATTTTACAAACAAGAAAAACACAGTCCTGTTAATGTAAATAATAGTCAGATACCATATGCCGATACCGCAAAAACCACCCTCTCAATCTACAACAAAAGGCTGTTGAATAAATGGATTCTATAACCTATATGGACATGAACATATTGCGTCCAGTTATGGGGTTGTGCCAGTATGAATAATTTAGACATCATACAGCGATTTCAAACCAAAGTGCTAAGGATCATTGTCAACGCTTCTTCGTACTATAGGAACAGGAACTCCATATAAGGACCAAGAACTGGATACTGTTAACCAGACCATTAAACAATTTGCCAAGAGTCACGAACAAGACTTCTTTCACACGAGAATGTTGAGGCCATCCTGCTCATGGACACCACGGACCTTGCTAGAAGACTTACCAGGAAGAAACCCTTGAAGTTGGTTAATTAAAAAGCAGAGTATAGTGGAAACAATGGTAGAGGTTATTATTTGTGCAATAAATTAACAGAACTTAAAGAATACTAGTGAGTTGTTCCTTAATCTTACGTTTTTAGTAATAATTTAGTGCAGAAAAAAGTGCCTCTTTGATAATATTGTTTGATCAGATGGTAATGTTCTTACGAATCTTATAGGTGTTTATTCAATAAAATAATAGTAGCTTGGGTGCTTTAATTGTTGAAGGACACAAACATTGCTAAACTCGCATCAGCCTAAAGGGTTTTTAGCAAAAAAAATATTAAAACCATCCATAGAATAGTACAACAATCAAACAATCAAATTTTGTACAAATAAATTGCTTTGAAATTCTCCGGGATCCCGATTTCACCTTTTTCCGCACTCTGTAACGGGCACTTAACTAGAAAGTGTTTTATTGTTAGAGGTATCTTGCAAGCATAGCACTCCAGTTGGGGATCTCGTATTATCAGATGTCCATGCGTAAGGCGACTATAATCAAGTCGCAGTCGTGTGATGATCCCCTGAGAAAAACGATTGGTGGAACTATCAGACCATGGTTGAAATGTTGGTTTTATCTCAAGTAATTTCACCTGTTTTTGATGCCATCTGCCATTCTGTATGTCAACTATTTTGCTGTGAAAATGTGACCGAAGGTCTGTCACTAGAGTTTTTGGATAGATCTTAATAGTTGCGTCCTTTATGGCTTCTCGTGCATATTTGTCTGCCAGATCATTTCTCGTGAGTCAAATATGAGATGGCACCTACCTCAGAGCTATGTTCCCTTAATTTAGATTGTGCAATTCTTGTCTAATGAGTTTGGCCACGCAATGAGAAGAATAGTGTTTAGAGATAATTTCTAAAGAATTTAGTGAGTCTGTAATTATTAGGAAGTTAATTTCAAGATTTTTTGTAACGTGATATATGACTTTATATATTGCAGAGAATTCTCCTGTTAAGATAATATTAGTTTCCGCTAGGCTCCGCTATTTCATACTTTGTAAGAAAGGCAGATGCTACACAATGATACATTTTGGACTTATCGATGAATGTTTGAAGGAGAAAAATTGAGAAATTAAGATCTGATATTTAGAATTAATTAAATGGCGATTGGTTTCTTTCTTATTTTTGACTTATTTTGACTTATTTTGAGTTATTTAAATATTATTAACATACCTTTTTCCTCATTGTTAGAGGACTGTTAGATCAAACTTTTGTAGGTAAATATTTTTTTTGGGTCATATTTTTAGTAACTGTTTTTCCTGTAAATATATATTTTAGGGATATATTTTAATAATTAGTTAGTGTATATAAGTATAGGGTTGGGATATCACAGTAGAATTATAATATATAGTGTATAAAGCATTTCAGATTTTTATTTGTTTCCTATCATCATTTATTTTCAGTTAGTATATAACTACATATATTCCAAATTGGAGTGATATTCTAAATTCACCCTGGCGCCCATCTCAAGCTCATCTTAGGATTGATCTGATTTAACCTTAAGTTACTACAGGCAAGCAAACGTGCCAACCTCCTCTCTGAGCACAACCCTCATTCTCTTGAGCTAAGCCTGTTCTATTGTAGTGCTTCCAGTAAATTTTATATTTTCTTTTCTATTGGTTACATTCCCTTTTATTTAACCTTTTTATTTAAATAATGATTCATTGATTTTAAATTCTATTTAACCATACATCTTACATAATTTCTAATATTGGCTTCACCATTTCAGGCTTTTCTTTCCTTTTTTTTTCATTAGCAACAATTAGCTTCTCCATAACTTTCCGTATTTAATTGGTAACAATTATTTTATAGGTAACAATGGCTAGTTGTTAAACTAACTAACTTTTATATTATTCATCATAAGCAAATGAACCAAAAAATAAAATGTTGAGAAAACATGAGGTTATAGTTAGGTTTTAATTTCAATATTTTATAAATGCTAGAATATTCCACAGGGTGATGCAAACTTTAAGAAAAAAAAAAGTTTAATTCGTACACCCGGAATACAACGAAAATTTACCTGTTTAGCAACCATAATATTATAACAATATTGTCAAGGAATAAGGTTATAACATATTTAAAAAATTATTTAAATCGGAGAAATAGGTTTAGGAGATATAAGACATCAAAAATTACCCATTTTTAAGGTGGCCGGTTAATTTTGGCCCAGAAATTATATCAAAATTTGCAATGAAGGTTTGCATAAACATAGACACTTCCGCTGTCAAACTAATCTAAAATAAATATAAAAAATAGAAGAGACATGGAAACCATAGTAATAAGTTTTGACAAAAAAAAAGAAAATCAAATTATATAATGTCATATAATAAGTAATTCTGCTAATTTAGTACAATCCTTACAAGCGTAAGCCTTGTGTTAGTAGACATTCTTTATTTGTTTACTTTACATTGTATATTCAAAGAAGTTGTTAACTGTAGATATTTTATTTATTTGTCATAAAACTATTAACTATGTATCTAATGTAACCATAACTCTATTGCTGTTCTTGACTTAACGGAATATACATATAATAACGGGTAATAGATTGTTGAGTTGCTAATTAAATGCTTTGCATTGTTTCCATAATATCCATTAATCGATATTTTGATTATTATGATAATTAATGTATGCAGTACTACAAAAAGAATTGATAAGTCAATTACAGCGATTTCAATATTAGTGACATATTGTATTTAATTTAATAAAATGAAAATAATTGTAAAATTATGTGTATAAACTTAAATAATTTGCGAGACGAATAATAACAAAAATAAAATGGCAGAGAGTAAAAATATGTTCTATTTTATTTAATATGTACCAAGTAAGTGTAAATTTAAAGCATCATTATTATTCTCTTTGCATTTATCTCTATGCGCATTATATTTGCATTTATCTCTAATTTATCAATTAATAAAGAGATGTGTAAAAAACTTATTTTATTAATAATTCCCGAATTCTCCAAAATTAATTAGTTTATGCCGAACAACACCCCTGGGGGATTTTAATGTGCAATGGATGAGCTAGCCGTTACAAAATCAAAACACTCGGTAGATTTAAATACATTTATGAAATAAAATTTAAGCTTCATTGTAAGAACCTTTAGCTGTTCGCTAAAGACTTTCTAGTCGCATGAGAGGTTGTAAAATTTTGTTGTTATTCCCTTTTTCTATTTCTCTCGTGCAGCGATCGCCATTGAAAGCAGTGAACATTCAAGTCATGATTTCCTTGTAATATGCAACCTTAAATTTACATGTTATGTGAGAGTGAATACGAAAAAAGAGGGCAAATAAGTATAAAATAGTGCGGTATTCGGGACATTCGAGGTAATAAGCTTAAAGTAAAGAATATTAAATTCTTGTTGTTACAATATTTGACGCGTCTTTGGGAAACGTTTCGCCTATGTAAATAGTGGATTGTGAAGTTTTCTCCGACTGCCTAATATACTTCTATTTGTGCAGCATCCCAAGACAAGAGAAAACGGTCTAATAAGAAATATATGTACTGCGACTCCTCCGAGCGCTAAACTGATATATTTCAACGTTTCGCATTTATCTACACTACAGAAAGTTTTGTTCGATGTTAAATTGATGCTTCGGTATCTACAATTCAAGGTATTGTTTTGTAAATTGGATCCGCAAAAACAAAAGAAAACTACATGGAGAGTATACAAAATAGGAGCTTTGTTTTATTATTCACCGTTTGCTCTTCGTTTAGAACATTCTAATACTCTAAAAATATTTACTACTACTTAGAGAAAACTAAACAACTAAACTATTATTGTATTAAATTGTTTTTTTTGCACACAAAAAAACTGCATCATCTATTGAATTATGAGCTGAAGGACATAAATATTATAATGAGTCAATTATAATATATATTTAATAAACAACCACAAAAAACAATTAGGGGAGAGTAAGGATATGTTCTATCGGCATTACCCAAATAAATATCTCAAACATTGTTCTGAAGCATTAATCTTAAAAACAATATTATTATTTGTTGAACGATTTCCGAAGTGGAAACTTTCTTATCATCCCATCTATCATCATATCTCCGTTGTTATTGGTTCTATTGGTGCGTTTGGTGCGTTAAAAGCAAAGGAGATAGCAGTACACAGTATCTTCGTTATTATTGAACGTTACATACAAAATAGCATAGGGCACTATGGATGATAATAGATATAGTATAAGACAAATGTTTATTAATTTACCTTTTTTTTCGTCTTTATATAGGGGGGTCTGGAATCTGCAAAAGACATCTCAGTCCAGGACACCGACTGACTAACCTTAGTGCAGGATTCGTTCTTTGTACTCCTGGCGATAGTTTCTGAGGTACTTTAAAATGCTCTCTCGTCGTCGAGTCTACGCCGAACGCCTACCTGCTAAACTAGACCCCCCTCTGTCATCCAGCGATCCGGAAGCCTTTATTTATTCATTATCAATCATTTAAATCTTCTCACTTTACTAGACATATCCAAAAATCATTCTTATTTTTTATATACATATATAACTATATTCCAGCATGGAAATATTAAATATTTGAGTCAAGGTCACTTAATGACAACTATATTCTGGTTTTTGTTACTAGAACAAAAACTATATGAAGTAAAAGAACATAGAATAAAAAGGTTTTTTTGTTCTCTTGTAGCCTGCCGGATCCAACTTGAAGTATTGGGACCTTTTATTTTTGGATTTGGGAAGGAATATTTTTTTGGAAATACTTGGGATTTGGGAAAGAATTGCACGTTAAGTTGGGGAAAAGAAAATATCTAATTTGCAATTTTCTGGTTGGTCTGCCAGGCTGCTACCACAAACATAGGCTGAGCCATTCCAGATACCACCCTCTACCTGAACATCAGGCAGCTGAGGAAGGAAACCCTTTCGCA
Organism: Diabrotica balteata; assembly: GCA_918026665.1. NCBI lineage: Eukaryota > Metazoa > Arthropoda > Insecta > Coleoptera > Chrysomelidae > Diabrotica > Diabrotica balteata. The sequence goes on from OU898285.1 coordinate 78,693,771, forward strand.
GTAATCATCCCATATGGTTATTAAGTACAATTAATGTAAAATTTAATATTAATTTAAAACTTTTTTTATATAACATATACCTACCTTGGATACTTAGGCCTTCAGCCTAAGTGACACGCCAGAAAATCTCATAAGAAACCAGATTAATTATATTTTAATTATTAAAAGATTCAAAAACGCAATAACATCAGTAAAAACCTACCCTGGTGCAGATATTAAATCAGACCATAACACACTCGTCGCTAAGTTTCGCCTGAAATTTAAAAAAATCCACAAACCTAATCCTATAAGATACGATCTCAAACAACTAAGAGATAATGACATAAAGCAAGAAGTACGGGAATATCTGAAAAACAACATATCTAAGTCAGAAGTAGTTAATGATGTTGATACAAAAATAAACCACTGAGAAAAGATTGAGAAGGAAATATTAGACCAATACCTGCGACCGAAACAGACAGAAAAGAAAAAGCCATTAATGACCGACGGTATATTACAGATGATAGACAAAAGAAGAGAATCTAGGAGGAAAGGCAACGTTTTATATTAATTTCTAGACAAAGAGATAAAAAAAGCTGTCAGAGAAGCTAAAAATATAAATCTGGAAGAAAAGTGTGAAGAAATCGAGATATTGCAACGTAAATACGATTCTTTCAACCTCCACAAAAAGATCAAAGAATCAGCAGGCATCTATAAATAAAAAAGATCGGGACACTTAACAGAGGCTCAAGGAAATCCAATAGTTGATATTAAAGAAACAAAAACAACGTGGATGAACTATGTGACAACAACATTTGAAGACGATAGGAATGTCACCATCACACAAAATAAAAATGACGATACCGGACCACCTATTCTCGAAGCGGAAGTAGAAGCTGCTATAAACAACATTAAGGGAGGGAAAAGCCTCAGGACCAGACGAGTACTACTCAGAATTTTTGAAAATTATGGATAAAGACGAAGTAAAAAGATTTACCTTGATCTTCAACAATATATACCAAACTTCTATAACAATCCCTAAAAAACCCAATGCCAATAAATGTGAAGATTATCGAATAATAAGCCTTATGCGCTATCTCCTGAAAACTTTTTAAAAAATTATACATAAAAGAATATATTAAAAGTGTGAAGAACACATACCAAATACACAAGTCGGCTTCAGGGATGCATTGGGTACTCGAGAGGCACTTTTTGTAATACAAGTTCTCTTTCAAAGATGTAGAGACATGAATTGTGATATATATGTGTGTTTTGTTGATTACCTGAAAGCGTTCGATAGAATAAAACATGACGAACTGATGAAAATATTAAATTCAATTGATCTAGACAGCAGAGATCGCCGTATAATAAACAATATCTATTACGAAAAAACTGCAACTGTTAGAGTTGGGGATCAGTTAACAGACGATATAAAGATAAAAAGAGGTATATAAGAGGTATGTTTATTGTCCCCATTATTGTTTAATACATATTCAGAGCACATTATGAACCTAGCGCTAATGGACATAGACAAGGGAATACTTATAAACGGAGAACGATTGAACAACATAAGATACGCTGACGGCATTTTTGCAGACAGTCTTGAAGGTCTGCAGACACTTGTCTCCAGGGTGGCAGAAGTAAGTAGCAGGTTTGGGCTTGATTTTAACATAAAAAAACCAAATTCATGGTTATAAGCAAAAATAGGATACCACCTGGTCAAATTGGAAATAAAAGTTCGTTTACTAAAATGCTACGTATTTTCCGTTCTTTTGTATGACGTGGAGTCCTGGACCTTCACTGAAGCATCACTGAGAAGACTCGAAGCATTTGAGATGTGGTGCTATAGACGCATTTAAGGATTTCCTGGATAGACAGGGTTACCAGAAGAAGAAGTACTACATAGAATGGATAAAGTCGTAACTAGTCGTAACCATAAAATGTCGCAAACTAGAATACCTGGGCCATATAATGCGTAATGAACAACGATATGACCTACTTCGATCCATACTTCAAGGTAAAGTGCATGAAAAAAGAGGTTCAGGATGGAGAAGAATATCCTGGATGCATAACATGCGAAATGGTTTCAATTAACCACTACCGGACAGGGTAGCACTCAACAAAGTCAGAATAGCCATGTAAGTGTCCAACATCCGTAACGGATAGCAGTTTTCCCAATTAAAGCACAAATAATTATTTAAACTCATTTGGAAAAATTATTTTCCTTGCTGCCTTTTTAAAATATGTGACTTAATTAAGTTTAAATTCAAAAAAATGTTTACTACTTACTACATTTTTTAGATAGATATACTATATAGTTGTATAAGTAGGGAAATAGTTAATACATACTATTTTATTGGTAAAAATGAAAATTCAGTAAAGTGTCAACATATTTTATTAATAAATTGCTAATAAATATTGATAAAAAAGCTGAGAAAAGTTTCGGGGTTGGAAGTTTTACATTTGAACAAGATAGTGCACTCAGCCACACTGCAGAAACAAAAAATGGTCTGAGACCACGATCTGAAAATATTATCTTCAAGTGAACTAGCCCCGACATGAGTTGCATAATAATGGCTTGAGATAAAGAAGTATATGCATTACGGTTTATGCCAAAACGCGTAGGTAGTTACCGTTAGGGTGGCAAAAGATGACATTATTTTTTAATAATAGCTGATTCCGTTTTTAAGATTTAACTTCATCTAAATTATTCAATTTTTAATTCTTTGCACTTCGTAATGGCATTCGATTTTTAATAAAAAATATCCATTAAAGGTAAATGTGTTTTAAAATAATAATAATATACACTTCTCCAATAAATTAACGCACCACTTCAATAAATTCATTTTATTTGTAAACAGGCAAAGAATATACAATAAAAGTTCACTAGATTTATTCTACATCTAATTAGTAATTATAACAATTTGTCTAATCACCAGAAACTGCTAAAGTACAGGAGAAAAAAAAATAAAACGGAAAATTCTAAAAAAATAATGATAAGAAAAGTAAACTAAAATAGGAAAAAAGTCTTAATAACGAGTATTTCCAAATCTACTACGTATAACAGCCTCACATCGTTGGACCATACTTAAAATTTATTGCCGTATTTCATTTTGGTCTGTTTCTCTCCTAATCTGGATCAGCCTCTCTCCCATTTCCCGTAAGTTGTTTGGTTGAATCAGTGTCGCCTTCAATCGCCTACCAATCTTTTCAATCGGATTTAAATCCGGACTATGTGCTGGCCATTCCATAGTGTTAATTTCTACCTCGTCTAGATAATTTTTGACGATATGTGCATCGTCAGGTCTGGCATTATCTTGCATTAGTAAGACATTTTCACATATATAAGAAGCGAATGGTACTACATGTTGCTCCAGGATCTCCAATATGTACCTTTTAGCTGTAACAGTTCCATTTTGTATGACCACTAGGTCCGTACGTGCGATCAAAGAAATACCACCCCACACCATAACGGATCCTCCACCAAAATATGTGGTGTGTGAGAAGTTACACTGAGCATATTGTTCGTTGGGTCGTCGCAACACACGAACACTTCTGTCGTTATTGTACAAGCAAAATCGGGATTCATCATTAAATAGCACTCATTGCCAGTCAGCCTATAACCTATTAACGTGTTCTCTGGGAAACAGGTGGTCACTCCCTTCGATGCTCTGCAATTAATAGAGGACCTCGGGTGGCAATCCTAGGTGTTAAGTTGTATTCCCTAAGTCGCTGGCGAACAGGTTTAGTACTAATTTGTATAGCAAGTACGTCTCGAAGCTAAATTTGTAGACTTCGATGTGTTACAAAACGTTGTCAAAGAACAGAAATTTGTCTATTATCTCTAAATGTAATTTTAGAAAATTAGATCTATATGAAGACTTGGAAATAGTCAAAAAAAAAGCAAAGTAGCCCCAATTGCGTTAATCGCCGTGTATCTTTAAATCGTGACTTTCAACCCTTACATCGACAACTGCTCTCATAGTCTACACTTCACAATATTGCCCTACCTTCTCTGTCTGACTTTCCTAAACAAACATCAACACTTTTAATCCTATACAATAATTGTGTTTCTTTAAACAACCATTCTCTACACTATCGTCACACCTTCCCCTCATAAATTTTCGACCCTATTGTTAACTTCAGAACCATCCAAGTCTATCATACCACAATATTTCACCATTTTCTCCACTCTTCACATCTACATCACATGCCTGTCCATTATTTTCTCTTTCATTATTTCTTGGTCAACTCATATATCAAACATGTACTCATTAGTTTTAAACACAATAACCATTCCAACATTATCTAACAATTTATCAGAATTCATAATTTCCCCTATTACAAAAAATCCTAATCAACCATTGCTCACCTTCTATTGGTCAACAACTTATTAGCACACTTATACATCAAATTTTAGGTTTTTATAAACCGAATTTAATACTACCAAAATAGATTTTGTTCAGGGTGCTAGATGTTTTAAGCATGAACGGCCTCTATTATCTCTAATTGTTGATTAACTCTTTCTCTCCTTTAACCGTCCCCTTCTTCTTCAGTCATTTCCTTTACTTTTATTCTCATCAAGTCCCTGAGGAGCTCAGCCTCTTCAATTTTAAATTTAATCACATAGGTTATAACTTTAATTTTTTCAGCCGGTAGATTTCCAACCCCTTTTTCAATTTATTAAACTTACTTTTATTAACTTTTTTACCATACGAGCTGTCTTAAACAAAGTCATTTAAATACGAGGTCTTATATTAGCTTCAAATAGTTACTATTCAATATTTACCTTGTCGTAGATGTGATAAATATAAAAGGATAATTTTCATATATCTAAACTAATCTAACATAAAATACACTTTTAGACCACATTCCATACGACAAAAAGTAACATAGGTTGCCTAATGCACATGTCATTCTCTTAAACATGACTTTAACACCAACGGTAATTCCACATCTTTTATACCCTAAATTAATAAATAAAAAGTTTTTAAATCCCAACACCTGGATTGCTGTTATTATTTTTAATATCATTAAAATTTTTTTTTTGGATCTTTTGGCTATAGTAATACTATGTATAACTAATATAGTTTCATTTTACATTTTGTTTTCGACACCGTTCATAGGTATCTTGTCAATCACTTACCAGCTGTAGTCCGTTTGAATAGGTTTACTCTCCGGACACTGGAACTCACTTCAACCATGAGTGTATGTTACCTGAAGTCAAATTTAATTTAATATTTAACATCACACTTTTATAACAATCTTTTACAACTACATGTAATTTAAAGGGTTTTTACCCTGGTATTTTGGTGGCTCAGGCATTTTACCCTAGTAAGTATAACCATTTTTGCTTTTTAACCCTAGTCAAAATTTTAAAACCACGTTTGCTTTAACTAAATGGTTTATACTTATTTTAGGCAATTTTAAACCTGATGATGGACTGTTTAGTCCGAAAACGTTTGTTTTTTTGATGTAGTCCTTTTAAGGGTTTTTAAATAAATATACCCATTTATGAATATCAACCTCTTTTTTCCTCACTAGTCTCTTTAAATGAGTTTAATGTATCTTTGTATCCATTTATATTAAATTTGATGTTTAAAGCATCTGTGTCATCTACAAATCGTATAATTACATCGCATTCTTCGTTCTTGCTTGTATTAGGTCTATTTTTATAGGTATTTGCAAATTCTTCTACTATTTCTAGGTTATCTGTGATTATTTTATTATCTTTCTTTAGTTAAGTGATTTTGTTATAAGCCGGTATTCTAGATATTTTGTTGACATTCTTCCACATAGGGGTCCTACTGTTTATACTGGACAAAAATTGAGCCCACGAATTTCTTTTTAAAGTTTTTATTGTTAACTGAGCTTTAGCTTTAAGTTTTTGAAATTTTATTTCATTGTTAAGTGTTTTATGTCGTTTTTATTTGTAAAAGGCTTTTTTGAAAGCTTCGATCGATGTATTTACATTACATTATTTATTCCACCAACGAACTGGTTTATGTTTTGTAACAAATGCAGTTTTTTAATGGTTATCTTGGCTCCATCTGAGATGATGCTGAAGAAGGTTTCGATGTCTGTGTCAATATTGTTGAATATTTTACAGTTTGTGACATGTTTTCTATATTTTAAAATAATGTCCAATTTGCTTCCTTTCTTTTCCACTTAGATGTGTGCTTTCCATTTTTTGGCTTGAACAAGTTATTGGTGATTATTATTGGGTAATGATTACTGTTATCAGTGTGGTCTAATCTGCCCCATATCAATAATACAGGGAAGTTATTATCCGCTATCGTTAAGTATAAGGGCGTTAATTTGCGTGTTTGTATGTTAAATACTATAGGGCATCCATCGTTTAACAGTGATAAGTTATACTGATCTATTAATTCTTCAATAATAAGTCCTCTTTTGTCATCATATGAAGAACTCCAGATACTGTTGTAAGCATTAAAATCACCTGTTAAAATACACTGAGAAGTTAGTTGTCTCACGAGGTTAAAAAGGTACTGTTTATGAATTAGTTGTCCTGGGGGTAAGTAAATCGTGCAAATATTTATTGTTGTGGTCCTGTCTATAGAAATAGCTACAGCTTCTAAATTTGTTTGTAGTGGTAACCTACTTGCGGTTAATTTATTATTTACAAGAATTGTCACTTCACTGCTTGCTATTCTTTGGTTTACTGTATTTTTTGAAAAACTCTTGGTTGCTCTTAAGATTCGTTTCTTGAAGACAAATAATATCTGGTAGATACTCTGATTGTACAATTTTTAATATCGGTAAGTTATTATAGTATCCGTTTATACACTGAATAATTTAATTAAACGACGCTATTTGTACTTTCTAGTTGTAAAAAGGATTTAATTTTGAAATGTTGTTTTTTACATTATAAATAATTTGGTTCTGGTTACCCCGCTCCATAATGTTATCTATTCCAATAATTTTTATATTATCTACAAATAATAGAGCCTATGAGATGGCTAATTGAGATTTAATGTCATTAAGGAAGTGAATGCCCTGTAGTACTCCTGATTTTACTTTGATTATAAGTAAATTCCTGAAGATTAAAAACTTTTAATCTCTCTTGACAAATGACTTCCTGTTTTATTTATATAGTGTGACATAGTAACGGAAATTCCAATGATCATTTTATTTTAATATTTCAGTCTTCAATATTATTATATATATATATATATATATATATATATATATATATATATATATATATATATATATATATATTATAGTATGTATATATATTATTATATTGTACCGATAGTACCTATAGATCCTACCTACTATTCGTGGTATTGTTGTAGCAGGTAACCGATTGTAATCTCGTAATAAAGGTTATTTCAAACGTTTATTGCATGGGGTATGAATATAATTGTCCTTTTGTAAATCATGTTGTTTATAAAAGTAAAACTGAAAACTTAGCATCGTTAGCCGAGCTTGTTTACTTTGTCGACTGTACTATACCCAACTTACGATGTCCATCACTTTCTTGAGTCTCCTTTAATCAAATGGCGATATTTTTAAAACGGTTAGTGCAAGAGGGTCAAAGATTTTAACTCCTTTATGGTAGCGCAGCGTGTTCTGGTAGACATAGTATGATTGATTTATCTATTATACTATGTGTACAATGTCAATATTGTATAGAATTACTTTACGTTTAGTTTAGCATTGTTCACCGTTACTTTCAATTACCACTTTATGGTGTTTGCAATATGTGCAATAAATAAATAAATAGGCTGAGTAAGAATATATTATGCGATTTTATAAGCAGTTATCTCCTAGTCTCTGACCCCTTTTTTGAAATAAATATTTAATTCAGTTATGTTATGTTTGTTAATTACTTAATCTTTATTCTTTGAGGCATTTTCGTTTAGCAGTATATATTTTGACTAATTGGGTATTCTACCGATGTCCCCAACGTACAAGAATCACGGATCAGATATTTCAGGCCCGAACTGGAGAATTTACCAATTATTTAATTTATAAAAAAACTCTACAGTGTATTAAATGCTTCTAAAATATAATAAGTATAATGTATTTAATAAAACATTCTTCTTCTTCTTTTTCTTCTTCTTCTTCTTCTTCTTTTGGTATCATAACCTCTTTATACCATTCTTGCTTAATAGGTTAGTTAAAGATATTGTCTTTTTGCCATGCAATGACAACATTTAACGTTGGACGCGATGAATAGAGCTGTGGGCTTCCTTCAAGCTGGTATGCGACAAACTCAAACTGCTGACCAGCTAGGTGTCTCCCAAAGCATCGTAAGTCGTTTGTGGCGTCGGTTTAGAGACACTGGGAGTCCATCCAAACGACATCCAGGACGTGGTCACTCTACAACCGTCGCTCATGACTGATATTTAATATTAAATACCAGAAGGCAGCCAACAATCACAGCACCCGAGCTGGTTAATAAATTACAGCTTGCACATAATGTAACAATTAGCAGCAGTACTATGTGAAATCGTCTCCGTGAAGCCAATCTTCGTAGTGAGCTACCACTGAGGTGCCCACCTCTATCTAGAGGCAATCGCGCTGCAATATTAACCTGGTGTCAAGAGTTTCAGAATTGAACTGACAATGACTGGGCCACAGTTATGTTTAGTGACGAGTCTAGATGTGGATTTCAGCCAAATTCTCGTCGGACAAGAGTTTGGAGACGACCCGTAAATGAAGAACGATCTTCAAGAAGTGTATGCATACAGAGGTGGTACAATAATGGTATGAGGCAGAATCAGGATTGATGGAAGAACTAACCTCATTTTCCCACGTGGCTCTCTCACAATTCAGCAATATTTGGACACTATTCTTGAACCTGTTGTGCGCCCGTTTGCTGCTGATGCTGGAGAAAATTTTCACTTTATGCATGATAACGCTCGACCACATGCTGCGCATTTTGTAACAAACTGGTTGGATAACGAGGGTATTGATGTATTGCCGTGGCCAGCACAATTACCGGACTTGAATCCCATTGTGCATGTATGGGACATGCTCCAATGAAGAAATAGTTCATATATGGGCAATATCTACAATGAGTTTCAATTAAAAGAGCTTTTGAGAGAACAATGGACACAACTACCTCAAGCAGACATTAACAATGTGATTTTTAGCATAAACAGTAGATGTAGAGCTGTGATAAGCCAAAGTGGTGTCCATATTAAACAACAATTTAAACTACAAATTTTTTATTACTTTTTTTAAGTCGATTACAGATTCCGTTGTGTGTATATTATATAGGACGATATTTAACGATAATAATTGAAAGCTTGTAATATTTTTCCCAATCACATGTATTTTTTCTGGACGTATTCTGGTCAACGATGCTCGCAGTGCAAACGTTGAACATCTCTAATTAAATTAATAATATCATCTTCATACAATACTGAAGAAAACAATATTTTAGTTTTTATCTTTTATTTTATATTAAATGGTAAGATTTTTTCTTTTCGTTGGATAATTTTTGTGTTTCTGCATTTTGTTGCTATTCTTTGGCATAAATACTTTGTTATGTCGTCCTGCAGATTTTCAAGTTATATCTTTGTGGGGTATTTTGCAATTTTATTTTTATGATATACATGTGTTTTTATTCGGATTTTGCATAGTACTAGCTCTAGAAGATCATTGTCTTCATTTCTGATATTCTTGATCAATAGTTTATCAGAAGTTCACCGTTTTTATTTTTGTCATTCTCGTTATATCATTGTTTTATCCTTGGTTCTATGTGATCATCAAGACGGACGTTAAAGTCACTCATAATAAACATATATTCATATGACTCGAAGAATATTTTCAGTTTTTCTGTTCCAAGGAATAATCCTGTCTCTATGGACAAAATAGTTATAGTCCACCAGTAGCGTACTAACCTTGTTTCTTTCTCCTTTATCTGAGCTTGCTACCTATAACAGTACTGTTTAGCTACTCATACCCAACATCGCTGCTGGCTTCTTCTTCTTTGGGTGCCGTGTCCGTATTCAGACGTTGGCCGTCATCATGTTTACAATTTCCTGAAACCTTTCTCTGTCGGCTGCTGCGCGAAATAATTCTTCTACTGTGGAACCACACCATTGTCTAATATTACGCAGCCATGATAGTTTCTTTCGACCAATCCATCTCTTTCCTTCCACTTTTCCTTGTATTATAAGGCGAAGTAAATGGTATTTAGGTCCTCTAATTATATGGCCGAAGTATTCTGTTTTTCTCCTCTTTATGGTGTTTATGAGCAGGCGTTCTGAATTGATCATTTGAATAACATCTTTATTGGAAGTGTGCGAAACCCACGATATCTTTAGGATTCGTCTATAGCACCACAATTCGAATGCTGCTGGCTAAAATGAAATTAAATAATGAAAATCCTTAAGTGAATATTATAAAAATATTTTAATGAAATAAAGACCCTTTTTGTAAAATCCGGCTCTGCAATATAGTCAAAATAATAAACAAACAAAAAAGCGAATGAGCAAAGCAAGATAAAGTATATAGAGACACTAATCTTACTTTTTCTTGAAGAAATATTTATTTATTATGGAAAAGAGTTTTATTTTTCTTGATCCTTATATTACAGTCAAAACGAAATTGCTTTATTTATTTAATACGATGAACTCGCCAGTACCCCACAATTCAGTACGGTTTAATGGGTTTACCATAAATTATTTTTAAGATTCTTGAAACATTATATACACTGCCAGGCATAAAATTAGGGTTACACTTTAATTTGAATTTTTTTTAAAGTATTATTATTTTTTATTTATTTTTGGTGGTAACATAGTTTACTAATCGAATACCTAAAAAAATACACCTTACCCTTATTCTTAAAAACCGTTTTGCATTTTTTTTTTGTTTCTGTAGTTTTAACTACAATTATAAATTGTTTTTGTAGTGTGGTTTCTATCACTGTATTGCAATAAGCATAAGTTCTGTTTTGGCTGCAAAAATTGTGGCGGCTTTAAAAGGTGGCCTCGGTCAGAACAAAACTTTAAGAAACTTTAATGTAAGTCTCTCAAGTACGTACCGAGTATGGCGATAGTACGAAGAGACTGGTCTACTCACTCAAAGATCTAGTTTAGGTCAAGGTAGAATTACAACAGCTAGAGATGACCGCTTTGTCGTTTCTAGTGCTTTGAAAAACCGAACGATCACGGCAGTTTTCCTTCGAAATCATCTGCAAGAAGTTAGAAATGTAAACGTAAGTTAATAAACAGTTAGAAGACAGCTTCATGCTGTTGCCTTATCCTCTCGAACTAGAGTAACTGAACTATAGCTTTTCCGTAAACTTTGCCCGAATTGACAGATTGAATTTTGCACGAGAACACTAGGCTTGCATAATACAGAATTGGAGTGGTCTATTGGTTTTCGACGAATCAAGTTTCTATCTTACAGGCTCAGACAAACGTGTAAGAGTGTGGCGACGTCCAGAAAAGAGCTATTCAAGCATGTGTTGCCGAGTGAGTTCCATTTGGTAGGGTTAGTTATAGAATGAGGATGCATATCGTTTGATGCTAGCATGGAATTGGGACATTGATTGCACAAAGGTACCTGACACAGATTCGTAAAGACAATATTTTACCATTTATGGTTATTTTGGGAGACGACGCAATATTTATGCTTGATAGTGCAAGTCCCAACACTGCTGTGATAGTTACTGATTATCTTGACAAGGTTCAATTCACACGATTTGTTTGGCCTGCTTGTAGTCTAGTTATCAATCCCATAGAACATGTTAGGGATGAGATGAAGAGACGTTTACGGAGTTATCTGCAGCCCCTAGAAATTCTAGAGAGCTTTATGACATATTGCTGCAGAAATAAAACAGTTTTCCGCAGAATGTGATTCAAAACCTGATCCAAGGCAAGCCCCGTCATTTAAAAGCTTTTATCACTTCCAGACAAGGGTATATTAGCTACTGAAATTCTTAAAATTTATTTTGTTTCAACAAAAACCACATCAAATTTAAATTGTTGCTTTTCAATATTAAGTATATCAAAGGATTTTTATTACTTTCAATAAACTTTGAAGAAAAAATCGTTTTTTTTTTTAAGTAATCCGTTAGTAAACTTTGTTACAACATAGAAAATACACTTGAGTGCAAAAAAATCAACTCAAAAGCAATATTTGAGATTACACCTTTTGTTTCAATGTAAAAAGTATGAAAATAATAAAATATAATGTGCAAACAATAACTATATTATTGAACTTAGAAAAACTGCTATTGTATTATTTAGAAGACGCATTATAAAAACAATATGCAATACAAACAGAGTTTCCTAAATATTCATCATTGGAACTAATGCAAGAAAGACGTTATGAAGAGAGAAATCATCAGTTACAACATGAATTTCTTAATTATTCAGTATTTGGTATTACCAAAAAATGTAGTTAAAAAAGAATAGAAAAGAAAAAAGAAAATAGTTAAAAATCTCATTTAGAGCGTTTTCGTATTTTTCTTATCTTTCGACTCTTTCTCTTTGCTTCTAAACGCCCTTTTTTCTTTTCGTCTAAGATTTTCATAGTCTTCCAGGTTTGATCTCGTTCTGCGCTGCTAAAGTCTCTTATATGCTTTATTTTTCTGTTGGTTAAGGGATTTACATTCTTTGTCAAACCAATATTTGTTTATTTTAGCCTTTTTAGCCTGGTTATGTTTTAAAAAGCCTTTAGCCGCTGTATGGATAGCTTTATTGCATTTGCTCCAGTAATACTTCAATTTTCGTCAATTCTTGTCAGCTCTTCATTTAAAATTTTTCTGTAGTTATCCCTAGCGTCTTCAGATTTTATCACTTTGCACTTGTGCTCTGGCCCTTCTTAGCGTTTGATATACGAGCCCTAAGTTTTCTTCTTACAAGATAGTGGTCAGAGTTTATATTAGCACCTCTACATGCTCTTAGATCTAGTACGTCAGAGATGGGAAAAACATGTACTTACTACCACCATTCTCAATGATGCTGCGAGTTCAATCAAGTGTAAACCATTTTGGTTAGAGGCAGTATGAAGACTATGCTCACCGATTATGGATTGGTAAATAGTCTCTTGGTCGACTTTAGGGTTAAAATCACCAATAATAATTTTTATGTCGTTGTTTTAACATTGTCTGTTAATGCTTTCCAGTTTCTCGTAAAATATGTCCTTCTCCTCGTCTTCGTTATCTTGAGTGGAAGCATGGATATTGATAATGCTGTAGTATATTCAATATCTGTACATACTTTTGTTTATATACCTACCTATTATTGGACTACCCAGTACCTATTGTTTAAAAAAATGCTCAGTAGCAGCCTTGGGTGAGAAAAGTGCGACCTTGTCTAAATCTCAAAATGCTTATTATGATTAATCCTCCCCAAGAAAAATTCTTAAAAAAAATGTTTGATATAATCATAACAAATTGGTCGGCCAGGCTAAGATATACTTACATTAAAAGTTAAAAACAAAAAAATTGATTTACTACTTACTTCGTTTCTGGCTGCATGGACTAATCTCAAACTCAAAAAAAAATACCTATTTTGTGTATCTTTTGTGATATTCAGTTTAAATATTTTGTGATTTGAAATGTAAATCATACCTTAATATCTCAATCCCTTTTTGTAAAATATTTGGAACAAATTTTAATTCGGGTTCTGGCAATCTAAAAAATATTATTGCTCTAATTTTCATTTCTCTTCGATACTTCTTTGCTGAAAAATGCAAACCACTATATATTTAGATTTAATGACACAAAAGATATACAAAATATTTAAACTTACTTGAACTAACAAAATCTGAATTTATAAAGTGAGAACTTTCCAATTGTTGTGGTTAGCTCACCATGCACCTTAACAGGGCAAATATCAAAAAAGTATAATAGGTAGGCACAACATTTTTCAAATTATGGCGGGAGAGTTAAAATGGAAAAATTCGAATGTGCTGACATATTTTTAGGCGTAAATTAAAACATGTTCTTTAAGGCGGCGTTCACACTCGGGCGATATCCGACAAGCAACATTTTATCGCCACAATATCTTCTTCTTCTTCTTCAGGTGCCATCTCCGCTACGGAGGTTGGCAATCATCATAGCTATCTTAATTTTTGAGGCAGTAGCTCTAAATAGTTGTTTTGAGCTGCATCCAAACCATTCTCTCAGGTTCTTCAGCCATGAAATTCGTCTTCTTCCGATGCTTCTTCTGCCATCTATTTTTCCTTGCATTATGAGTCGCAGGATGCCATACTTATCGCCCCGCATCACATGTCCGAGATACTGTAGCTTTCTTTCTTTAATTGTAAGTTCAATTTCCTTCTCTTTGCCTATTCTTCTCAGTATTTCATTGTTTACATTGCCACAATATAGAAAGGTTCAAAGAGAACGGACGATAAATCGTTGCGACAGTGCGATGATGGTGGAAGCACAATTCTCTTCAGTTACAGTTATGAGCTCAAGTGAGAAAGACGTTGTAGTGGCTTATTGGTTTAGGCGTAGAATGAGAAGAAAAGAAAATACTGGGTACATCCTTACGATCTTATCAACGTGCACCATAGCTCGCCTGTTGTTTCCAGAGAGCTGTCTCAACACGAATCGAAGTTCAAAGAATTTTATCGAATGAAACCTGAAAATTTTCATTTTCTGAAATCTTAGTGTCAAGAACAATTGAAAAAATATATACACACTTCAGGAAGGCTATTTCTTTAGATGAAAAACTCCTGATTACTATAAGGTAAGTAGCTATAAATATAATCAGCATTTTAAATAAAATGTAGACGTTTTATTTTCAATTTTTTTTTATTATTGAAACAGTTTTATTTTTACAGTTTTTTAAAAATTGTACCACTCAGTTCCACTTTCTTCTGGCATTTGGGTAATTGAATTGAATTTCGAAGTTGCTGCAATATTACGCATGTGAGTTTGAGTTTGTTCGGTGTCATGATGGATGACAAACTCCATACAGATGGGCTAGAAGCAACGGAAATGCTAGGTTCTACATTCTCTCGTTCATCTTCCTCTAACAACTTATGTAACAGAGACATTGTTTGTATTTTGAAAGTCCTCTCACGATGTAAACTAAGGTTTTTCAGATCAGGTAAAAGAGAAAGAAGGAAATGCTGTTCACCATCTTGATAATTTTTATTAACAGATTTTTTTCGTTTTTAACCATTTTATAAAAGCATCGTCGACTTGGTCTATTCCCTTTCGTTTTTTATATGTTTGTTTTGCGTTGTTATGAGCAGGTTTACCTATTAATTGCTCTGGAGAATCATTTTTCCATCATTTTGATTGGTATAGTACTCCTCTACTGCAGTATCTTGAACGTGAGTAAGATTTCTTGAGGTTTCTCCTCCTTTTAAAAATGGTTGCAGAAAAGCTAAATGTTTAGCCAAATAATAACTTTTCTTTGAATTTTGGCTAGCCCCAGACTTTGGCAGTTTCAGTGAGCGCACATATACTGTTCTGTTGTTTTTCCATCGCTCTCAACAGTTTTTTTTCTAAACCAAAATTTAAAATAAATTACATTTTAAAATGATGTCTATTAAAACAGAAACACATATATTATTACAACTATTTAAATCTTCCAACTAATATAACGTTTTTTTTTTCAGGTATCTACCTACTGGAAGCAGTTTTCAAGATCTTTCCTTGCAATTTTACAGAGGTAAATCAACCATCAGTTATCATGTTCATTCGACTTGTGATGCTATATGGTCCCACTTACAACCACAGTATACGGCTCAACCAACGGAGCAAACTTGGAAACAAATATCAAAACGTTATTATGAGTTATGGAATTTACCTAACTGCATTGGTTCTCTTGACGAAAAACATTTCCACATTCAGTGTCCACCTAATACAGGGGCATCATATTATAATTATAAAGGGTTCTTTTCAATTGTTCTGATGGCTTTATCTAACCCAGATAAAATGTTCACTGCAATAGATGTCGGAGACTGTGGACGGAATAGTGATGGTGTCGTTGAACATACCCAAAGCAACTCACTTGCCAGGCGAGGCAAATTATAATACTTTTCCATTCTACTTTGTAGCAGATGGCATAATATATTGCGGCCCTTTTCAAAAAGAGTATTAAATGCTGCCAAAAGAATACTCACTTTTCGACTTTCAAGAGGTACAAAAAGTGGAATCTAGTTTTGGAATACTAACTTCAAAATTTCGTCTATTTGATCGACTTATTTATACTAACACAAGTAATGCTGTGCAATCTATTTAGGCAGCATGCGTACTTTATAATTTTATACGCAGACGAGAAGGGTAACCTTATATTCCACAGCCCTTTAAGAAGTGTTGTATAGTACCAGCATTGCCAGATAACAGTACGTTTAGTGAAAACAGCAATTTGAATGCAGCAAACCTCTTACGAAATAAACTAGGTAAATACTTTTTAAAACCAGCTGGTGCAATCCCTACACAGTGAAAATGTGTCGGTTTACAAGATTCAGTTATTTAGTAGGTACGATGAATTTTTTAAATTTGTATAAAAATATTTACACTATGAGTTAACAATTTGATTACTGGCCTGTTTCACCTAATAAATAATAAATAAATAAATAAACAATGCATTTACCTGTATCTTTTATTTCTGATGCAATTTCCCTTCATGCAGTGCTCGTTACATTTGTCCTACTGTAAGCAGTAAGGGAATAGTTCCAGATGCTCTGACGAGCTTTCACTAAATTAATAAAAAGAATCACAGAACTGTCTTCTTTTCTTCTCGATATGCTAATAGTTTGAAATATCGTGTGAATAAGTGTACACCTACATTGGAACCGTATTTCTCCCGATCCGATATCGGGCGACGTCGCGTCGGCCGACGTCGTTGAAAACAAACTCAAGGTATTAAATCATAGTGCCTATACTGCTTCGGTGGCGAAGCAGTATAGGCACTCTGATTTAATACCTTGAGTATGTTTTTAATCCGACGTCGGCCGACGTCGCCAGATATCGGATCGGGAGAAATACGGTTCCAATGTAGGTGTACACTAAATCGCGAGGGCGACTGACACGTAGCACTTCGAACGATATATCACTTGCGATATGTTGTGCAATCGCGCGGAACTGAACCTTTTTTATCGTCTCTATTTAGATTTTAAGTATCTGTTTGTGCGTATCGCGTATCGCATATCGGTTACGATATATCGCTTATATTTTATCGCCCGAGTATGAACGCCGCCTAACAGATATTTTGTAGCATGAGTAATGCCTATATACATTTGCAGTTTTAATTGAAAAGTTAACTTTATCATTAATCATTATTGTAATTTAATGACAATATATTAATGTATCAGTTATTTGTTTTTGTTTGCACATATTTTTTTTTCTTGGCGAAATCCAGAATACAATAAAAATATTCCAAATTTTTGGAATAACTAATGTATGTATTTATTTAAAGTGATTAAATATAGACACATCCTGTGCAGTAACACTTTAAAATACCCTAAGAAATGTGACACTTTGACTCTGTTCATTATTTTTTTCAAATTTAGAAATCATTTCGTAATATTTTATTTAGAGTATTTAAAAAGTCAAATATCCTGTATATTTTATTTCTCTATTACTTTACGAAAATATGTTATTTGTGGTCCATAAAAAATTGATTTTATGATATCGTAAACATTATCCCGAAATAAACCATTCGGTGATTTATGTCGGTATCTCAGCGTTTCTTTTTTTGTTCGTCGGGAAAGAAAAAATCACCACGGATTATAGTTAAGGAGTGTGCCATTTCGGGATATTTGAATTCTCGTGTAGCTACGAGTATAATTCGGTATACTGAACACGTCCGCGGATCCCTTTCACCAGATTATACGCGCGAATATCTCTACTTCACTTCACTTATCTAGTTGGCAAGTCTATGCAGTTATCTTTCGTTTTGTTACAGGTCAAATACCCGATCCCGAGCCGGAGTTCTTGGCTCCCCTGGAGAATCACACCGTCACCCAGGGACGGGATGTCTATTTCACATGCGTTGTTAATCACTTAGGCTCTTACAAGGTAAATCCTTTACTATAAATCTTGTTCCTTGCCTAGAAATAACTACAATTTATATGCTCTGTCATTGATAAATATTGTTAGGACCAGACGCTCTACTACCACAACATTAATTAATGATTCAATTTGTGCTTTTTTTAGTTACTGAATGTTTCTTGCTAGTTCATCACAAAAAATAGCAATTGGATGTTTTATCGTAGCCCAAGATTGCTATGTTGAAAAGGTTAGAGGAGATATAGAATAATGTATTGCCTAAAAACTAAAAAGAGTATATTTGAATTATGCTGCCTGTCTTATTGGTAGTGATTGGTTATAAGATATATAACATGAGTAGTTATAGATAAAAGAAATCCACTTAGATTTTAGGAATAAGAATAGCCCAGGCTGTGGGGGAAAAGGGTGATTTTACACTGTAATCCAGGAGTTTATGTAATGTTGCCTAGGTTATAAAGGGCAACCTCAGGAGCAATCCCCCAGTTCATTCAACAAAAAATTTTTGGTTATTGTTTATTTATTTGCAAAATACATATTTTTTGAGGTTTTTTCATTTTTTGCCTAAAGTAAGTATTGTAACGGGTAATTTCTGTATAGATTATGAAATTACTTTAAAAGACCTTTAATTTGAGCCGTTATACGTTCAATTTAAATTTATTTGTTATTGCAAAAATGACGAATGGAGGTCAAGTCTATACGCCAATCAGTTCTATTCATTGCTAACTGTTGCCAGTATATATATATATATATATATATATATATATATATATATATAATATATAAATATATATATATTATAATAAATGCCATAAAGATAATAATTTCTCCTGATTATAATCATTGTTTTCATTTTTGTCAGCGAATATTGGAGGCTGTGGATTTACTAATACACAGCATATATGTATTATGTCATTAACTTTGTCAAATAAATATTCAGGTATTTTATCTAAAATTTTCCTTAGACGTTGCATTATTCTTTTAACATGTATCTTGACTTTAGCTATATTATAAGTTTGTTCAGTTTCTTCTTAAGAAAATTCTTTTTTCCTCCCCAAAAATGATAGCATAACAAGAAGAATTTTTTTGCCTTTACTATAAATCATAGTTTGAATATCTGGGAATCCTTCATCCAATACTACATCCTCTTCTTATAGTAAATCAATTAAACCTGATTCAATCGTTATTTGAGAATCACTTTTTTTACCACATGCTGCTGGTGACTTGACACAGATGAACCCGCCAGGAGTAATACCAATTAATACTTTGAGAGTAAACCCTTTTATGTAATGAGAATATCAATATACACGATCATCTACTGCAGTAGGTACATCAATTTTTAATTTAGTACAACCAATAATAACTCGTGTAGTGCTTTATTTTGATTTGAAGCAATCTGGCATTGTTACTCGGACACTTGATTTATCTGGCCACAAAACTAATGTTGCAATTACTTCAGCTAGATTATCTAAAGCTGAATATAAGATCCTGGATATTGTTGTTCGATGAATAGAAAACATTGAACTTATTGCTGCAAATGTTAAGGCAGTTTAATAAATAGCCTAATTTTTTTGGATATCTGAACATTTTTTAATACTTATTTTATTTATAAATAGTTAAAAGTATCAAAAGATACTCCAGCAAAATCTGTTAATTGTTATCACTTGTAACAGTTCCTCCCTTTGAAATGAATTTCATCAACATTAAATCCATTGTATGGAAAATCAGATCCAACTGCTGTATCCACAAGAACTTTTGATAGTGCACCACATTTTTTATGAATTTTGTTTTGCTATTTATTTGTAATTCACTTTGTGGTACATTAATTTCAGTTTGAGTTTCTGCTTCACAAGAATTAGGTCCGACAATAAATCTATTACAACACAAAATTTTCAACATCATTAATGTAAACTTGGCATGCTTGGTCACTTTTACTGCCACACGTCTAGCTACTGACTAATCTTGTATCGTACCACACACATTTTCACTTATTAAATTGGCTGCTATATCTGACTTGAAATGCAGTTCATTCACAGAACTGATGGGCTTATTATCTACAATTAATGGTCATCTTTTTTGTTGACAACGCTTTTTGAAACGCTCATGTCTATTTAGAGAAGCATTTTGAATTAATATACTAATAATTATTAATTTTGGTGAAAATATTATTGGTACATAATTCAGACGTAGATCACTTTCATCCTTTTTATCTCTAATAAAATGAACACTGCAGAGAAGTTGAGAAGGTGTAGGATTCGAATTAAAGTCATATCCACTTTAAAATACAACATAAATGAATAATTGCATATGATATCAATATTTTGGAACGATATTAATGCCCGATTTTATAATGACAAGCTAAAATACACTTTAACGAATGTTCATTTTAGATTAAATTGCATAATGTATCTTTTATCAATCCAAACCTTTAAAAGAAAAATACATCATACTGGCTTAAATAATTAATTATTTTTCTCTCAACTTTTGGGTGGCGTAATCCGAACTTAAAGAAATATTTAGCATTTTTTTGAGTTTGAAAAAAAATGTATTAAACTTAAACCAACATGATCATTATTAAAAGTTACACTATAAAATGAACTTTAATGTAATGCTCATGTCAAACATATTATGAAATCGGGCGTAGGAATGCAAAAGTTGGATTATGTTACTTTGCTTTATTATGATATAAATCTACTTTTCTCGTTGTATGAATTTGTTCTCAGAAATTGAAAACCGATAGAACTTGAATTTACTATTTTTTGTTGCATTTTTACAATTTATTACATATCATTTGCGAAATCCCATTTTCTTCAATAACTGCTTATAAAAAATGCTAACGTTTTGTTAGCTGCGAAAGTTGCAAGATTTCACCGCTGCACGCGCACGATCGTCGCTTGTATCCCCTCCAAGTACTTGCACACAGCGAATAAACATTTTGAGGACAAGCACTCTAACTATAATTATATTACATTTTCATAAATCTATTAATCCATCTGCATGAGCCAGTTTGTTAATTTGTCATTTTGTAATTAATAAATTTTAGAAGGTGTAATTTAGAGATTCGGTAAATAAATTTTAACGAAAATGATTTGCCAATTGATTAGAAAGAAGTAAATCAATCCTGGAAATAATACAAACCTTATCGAAGAAAGCCAAGTGGCAGAACCCTCTAGATTAAATTTAAATCGCTCGTTCAGCGATTTTACTCAATCATTCAATCTAAAATGTCTCGATAACTCACCGTGTTCAGTTTGAATCTGGCCTCAACAAACTCATATTTTTTGTTGGCTGAATCGTTGAGAAACAGTATGTGAGAATCACTACATATTTCACAGAAATAGTCTGGCTGAGAAGGGGTGTACCTGCGATTCGAAGGGCGGCTGAAATGTTTTTGTGCTGATTAAGAATCTGTTATTTGACCCTCGAGGAGCAATTTGTGGCTATAAAAAAAGTTTATTACTTGGATAGAACGTTGTTTGGATCAACAAAATTTATATTTGATGTCCTAAATAGAAACCTGCTGTCAAATATATTGTAATGGACCGAAACTGATTTCAATGGATTGGTATTAAGCTAAAGCTGTCACTTGATTCGACCATAAAAAAAATAGAATAGAAAAGCGGTATATTGATGAAAAGAATTAAATTATGGAAATTAGGAGGGATATAAAAACAAGCTCTTGTCCTCTTTCGTCACAATTTTGTCTGTATATGCTTTTTTTGTTTATAACTAATCGTACTATAGCTAATTCAGTTGTTATTTATCTATTATATGTTTACGTTCATAACTAGAGTTAAAGTTGATGTGAACACAAATTGTTTTACTCTTTGGTGTAAACAATTGTTTTGTAAAAAATAGACATCGGCTTTTGATAAAATTTTTAATTATTGTAAGTGATCTTTTTATTTATTTAATGAACGTAAAAGAGAACATTGCAAGATTATTATTAAAATATTGAATGCAATATCATTAGAAAAAAGTGCAGGGAGGCGAAAGAAAACTGGATGTTAACAAAATGTCTAGAAATCGAATAACTTCAGGAAAAATACGACACCTTTATTATTCATGAAAAAGGAAAAGAAATAACAGGTAGACACAAAAAGAAACAAGCAACAATATTAGAAAATTATAATAACGAAATAATTATGGGTACAGAAGACAAACTAGAGAGATGAAACGAATACAGCATACAAACTCTTTTTGACGACGATAGACCTTGTTCTCCTCCATCCACAGATAATCGAATAAATGAAAAAGGCCCAGAAATAACCAACGAAGAAATGATTTACGCAGTAAAATTTCAGAAAGATGGAAAAGCCACCGGTCCAGACAATATCAATGTCGAAATATTAAAACTAATTGCAGATAACGAAAGAAATATATAGAAATACAGAAATATAAGATATGTGACACAAATAAAATACCACCAGACTGGCTAAAATCAACATTCGTAGCAATACCAAAAAGATCGAATTCCTCACAATGCGATGATTATTGAATATTAAGCTTGATGTCTCAAGTCCTTAAAACTTTTCTTAGAATTATCCATACACGAATTTACAAGAAGTGTGAGTTCCAAATGAGTGACACTCAATTTGGATGTCGAAACGGATTGGGAACACTAGAGACTCTTTTTGCTTTAAATGTATTAACGCAATGATGCAGAGACATGAATGTAGATGTATATGCACGTTTTATTAACTATCGAAAAGCATTTGACTGCGTTAACCATCAAAAGATGATTGAAATTCTGAGAACTACTGGAGTTGACGAAAAAAATTTGTGAATTATCTCAGAACTATACTGGCACCAAACGGCAACAATTAAAATAGAGCAAACAATATGCGAAGATATACAAATCTGATAAGGAGTGAGACAGGGTTACGTCTTTTCACCGCTTCTTCTTCTTAAGGTGCCGTGCATTTCTGCGTAGGCGTCCACCGTACATCGTCTTGTCAGGTGAGATGTTAAATAGTCAGGATTAATTATTTATGTTTTTAGCAGCATTGCGAAGCATTTCATAAAATCGCTGAACGAGCGATTTAAATTTAATCTAGAGGGTTCTGCCACTTGGCTTTCTTCGATAAGGTTTGTATTATTTCCAGGATTGATTTACTTGTTTCTAATCAATTGACAAATCATTTTCGTTAAAATTTATTTACCGAATCTCTAAATTACACCTTCTAAAATTTATTAATTACAAAATGACAAATTAACAAACTGGCCCATGCAGATGGATTAATAGATTTATGAAAATGTAATATAATTATAGTTTAGAGTGCTTGTTCTCAAAATGTTTATTTCGCTGTGTGCAAGTACTTGGAGGGGATACAAGCGACGATCGTGCGCCGTGGCAAGCGGTGAAATCTTGGCAACTTTCGCAGCTAACAAAACGTTAGCATTTTTTTATAAGCAGTTATTGAATGAAAATGGGGATTTTCGCAAATGATATGTAATAAATTGTAAAAATGCCAACAAAAAATATGTAAATCAAGTCCTATCGGTTTTCAATTTCTGAGAACAAATTTACAACGAGAAAAGTGATTTGATATCATAAATAAAAGCAAAAGTAACATATTCCGTACGCCCGATTTCATAATAATGTTTGACATGAGCATTACATTAAAGTTCATTTTTTATAGTGTAAACTTTTTAATAATAATCATGTTGGTTTAAGTTTAATACATTTTTTTTTTTCAAACTCAAAAAAATGCTAAATATTTCTTTAAGTTCGGATTACGCCACCCAAAAGTTGAGAGACAAAATAATTAATTATTTAAACCAGTATGATGTATTTTTCTTTTAAAAGGTTTGGATTGATAAAAGATACATTATGCAATTTAATCTAAAATGAACATTCGTTAAAAGTGTATTTTTAGCTTGTCATTATAAAAATACGGGCATTAATATCGTTCCAAATATATTGATATCATATGCAATTATTCATGCTATGTTGTATTTTAAAGTGGATATGACATTTAATTCGAATCCTTACACCTTCTCAACGTTCTCTACAGTGTTCATTTTAATTGGAGATAAAAAGGATGAAAGTGATCTACGTCTAAATTATGTACCAATAATATTTTCACCAAAATTAATAATTAATAGTATTATAATTCAAAATGCTTCTCTAAATAGACATGAGCGTTTCAAAAAGCGTTGTCAACAAAAAAGATGACCATTAATTGTAGATAATAAGCCATCAGTTCTGTGAATGAACTGCATTTCAAGTCATGATATAGCAGCACAATTTTAATAGTGAAAATGTGTGTGGTACGATACAAGATTAGTCAAGTAGCTAGACGTGGTGGCATGTAAAAGTAGACCAAGCATGCCAAGTTTACAATTGAATGATGTTGAAAAATTTTGTGTTATAATAGAATTTATTTTCAGACCTAATTCTTGTGAAGCAGAAAACTCAAACAGAAATTAATGTACCAACAAAGTGAATTACAAATAAATAGCAAAACAAAATTCATAAAAAAATGTGGTGCACGTATCAAAAGTTCATTGTGGGTACAGCAGGTTTGGATCTGATTTTTCCATACAATGGATTTAATGTTGATGAAATTCGTTTCAAAGGGAGGGACTGTTACAGAGTGATAACAATTAACAGATTTTGCTGGAGTATCTTTGGATACTTTTAACTATTTATTAAATAAAATAGTGTATTAAAAAATGTTCAGATATGTCCAAAAAAAAAATGAGGCCTATTTATTAAACTGCCTTAAACATGTGCAGCAATAAGTTCAATGTTTTCTATTCATCGAACAACAATAACCAGGATCTTTTTATTCAGCGTTAGATAATCTAGCTGAAGTAATTGCAACATTAGTTTTGTGGCCAGATACATCAAGTGTCCGAGTAACAATGCCAGATTGCTTCAAATCAAAATATAAGCACTACACGAGTTATTATTGATTGTACTGAATTAAAAATTGATGTACCTTCTGCAGTAGATGATCATGTATCATTGATATTCTCATTACATAAAAGGGTTAACTCTCAAAGTATTAATTGGTATTACACCCTCGGCAGGTTCATCCTGTGTCAAGTCACCAGCAGACATGATAGTAAAAAAAAGTGATTCTCAAATAACGATTAAATCAGGTTTAATTGATTTACTATAAGAAGAGGATGTAGTATTGGATGAAGGATTCCCAGATATTCAAACTATGATTGATAGTAAAGGGGAAAAAAAAACCTCTTAGTATGTTATCTTTTTTGGGGAGGAAAAAAGAATTTTCTTAAAAGAAACTGAATAAACTT